>CM055034.1:2239888-2367113 GCA_029204005.1 Salix udensis | reverse complement strand
TCTTCAACAAAAGCAGATTTGCAAAGGGTGGTCCTTGATGAATTTGGATGATTAATAGAAGTTGAGATTTCTACGATCACTTCTGAGATCTATGCTTTGGAAACAAAAAATCAAGATCTTCAACTGCAACTGCAGAACAGAGAAGAATTCCTTTCCTCCAAGCAACAGGACTTCAATAGTTTGTCCATGGAAATAAAATTCCTTTATGAAGACAAATTCCCTTATATGTTTATGTAAGAATTCGAATGCGATTAATGTCAGTATTTCAGTTATGTAATTGCTGTTATAATAGGATTTAAATAGGAAAAATGTACAATATAATTCTAGCTATAATACAATCCATATTTAGGTACTTACTAGAACAATTCCTATTTCTAGTAAAATACAAACATAACAACTCTATTTAACACTCCCCCTCAAGTTGGGATGTAGATATTTATCATGTCCAACTTGCTAATTGCATCATAAAACACCCTTCTTGAGACTGCCTTTGTGAACATATCGGCCGGCTAATCTTCAGACTGAACAAACAGTAATTTTATAATTTTCCGATCATGATTCTTCTTAATTAAATGTTAGTCAACTTTAACAGTTTATATGAGGATGAGCCTGTAGTGACAGGATTGAAGTTAAGCTTGGCAAGAGAAAACAATGTCTGTCAAATTCAAAGAGCGTAAATGAGCGAAAATATGAAGACTTGATTTATATATGCATCATACTGAATGCTGCAGCCATTGCCCGATGCATTTCTTTGAATTTACTAGAATTTTCACCGTAATGGTTCAGGTATTTCCACATCGGAGTAACAAATATGTGTGCAGTCTTCTTGTTCATGAACAACATTAGCCTTTTGATGCCCCCACCAAATTCTTGTCTGAGTCTCGATAGTATTTCTTGATGTAACTTTGTCTATCAAAAATGTCTTTATTAGAAAATAATATAGATTATATCTGGAGATTCACCTAATAGCTTAAAATTTTAGGTGAGATGATTCTTTAATATGGTATTATAATCTTGTTGGCTCAGTGATTATGAGTTCGAATCTCATAATCTTCTTTTTATATAAGTTTTAAGTTCAAAGAATTTTCAGTTAAGGAGATGTGTTAAAAAATAATATAAATCATATATCTTGGATCTTATCTTACAATTTAATTTTTTTAGTTGAGATGATTCCTTGATCGTCTTCATGTCAACTCTAAGACCTTCATGATCAACCAGCGACAGAGGATTTTAGTGTATAAGAGTGACCTGCATTCAATTATGAAAAAGAAATAATTGCTGTTTATAACGGAATGGTCTCCATAGAATGCAAAAAAAAACTAACCTGGTTGATGCATAGCTTAGAGTGGCAGATGGGAGGGAAGGAGAGCAGATTCCTCATAAGTTCCATAGTTTCACCCAAAGTTGTCAATACTATTTTGATTGTTTCTTCGTTTTTTCAATTGGAATGAAATGTTTCGGTTTCAGATCATTTTGGCATGCCAATTCGAGGTTATACTGTTTATGTATATATATATATATACATAATTAAATATATTAATTAAAAAAAAGTTCAAATCCAAAAATAAAATTATTTAAATTTTTTCAATTTAATCTAAAAAAAGACACAATAAAATGATTTTTCTGAATAAAATTATGAACATGTATAATATTATGAGAATGTTATCATCAATCTCACAAGGTCATTACATCCTCTGCTTGCTCTGAAATTTTAATATAATATATATAAATATGTCAAGAGACTCATCGTAAATTTCATCTTAATCTAACGGTTGGATTAAGAGATATGATTGATATTATAAAATTATTCATTATTTAAAAAAACACTATATGCTCGAAACGGAACGGGCAGTAACGAAACCGGTATGTTTAGGCCGGTATTTGGCCGAAAAATCCGAAATGAACTGGAATTTAAACCGAGGTAAAAACGACGCCGTTTTATCTCTTTTTTAATTGGTACGAAATGTTTCATCTGTTTCGGCCGAAACAGAATGAAATTGACAACAATGGTTTCACCAGAGACCAGTATCTTCCTCTAAGTTACAACAAAAATATGCATAAGAAAAAAATCAGAAAATAAATAAACAGAAATAATAGAACCAAGAATTTGTTTAGACCTAGAAGTTCTTTTCAGCATCATAATACCCCCGATACACATGAGCAACCCGAAGCTTCTCCGACTCTTGAGATTTAGCAACAAATTATAATTAGCGAGCAGTAGTCAAGCACCATCATATAAGGTGATGGAGGTAATGTTTATAACCAGAATACAGTGCAAAATTAAGCTAATAATAAAAAGGACAAGGCACAAGAACTCCTCCAATGTTTGACACCATTAATCCTGGACTAGTTCCATCTGGCTTACCTGAGAAATTGCACGGCAAAGCTTAAGGAACAAACTGAGAAAATTTATCACAACCAAGGTGAACAGTTTCACTAACTGCTACATTCTCTAATATGTCTCAGACCAATAATAAATACTTTTTTTTGGATTCGAGGAAACCTCACCCTCAAGAAAGCGCACTTTGTAGGCCAAGGTGAGTGAGTAAAACCTCGGCTGTTCCAAACTCTTACAAGAGGTGCATGCCCTGATTCGAATTCGAGACTTGCTGTGCAGATCTCAAGCCCTTTACTATCATGTCACACTTCTTGGCACTGCAATGAATCAGTAGCATTTAAAATCCTTGCGCAATACGTCGACTACTTTAAGATCAGAGATATCATACATTTTGTATCTCGCTGCAAAAGCGAGAGTTTAGCTCAAAGATTAGAGGAAAAGCTGCATGTACACAAGCTTTGAATTGCAGCAAACTTTGTGTAAAAAACAGAAGTTTCAGGCCAAAAGAGACTCACTTATCTGGTAAAAATCATTGGATCCAAAGTCATAACTTTGTGTCCAAGTCATACCTTTTTTCCACCAGAAAGTAAAGAAATAAATGAGATATTGATAAGAACAGGAAACTATTGTCTCAAGAAGTTTATTAAATTCAACATTTGAAGAAACTAGAAGAGAAATTTGAAAAGTATTTGAAGAAACATTTTGTAATGGATGAGCGATAGTGATTATTATGTGGGGTTGTAGGAGAGGTGTACGGGCAAGACTAGACTTATTGGAACATGGATAATAGAAGTTAAGTTAACGGATTGACCCTGTCTTACTTTTTAATTATTGTACATGCTTTTTTAAATGTTAAAATTACAATAAGAATTAAATTGTATAGTGTGTTATTGTTGTTATTGCTGATGGAAGATGTATGTTTTGAGGAAAATTTGGTTTATAATTTGTATTTAATTGATTAAGTAGGAACTTGTAGTATGTTATGAGATTGTGATTTAACCACAATGGTGGGAAAACCTTATATATATATATATATATATATATATATATATATATATTACCTTTGATCACAACACCTAAATTTCTAAATAAGAATTATTATTGACCGAAATAGCATTAATTATGTCAAAACAAATTAGATGATGAGACTCTAAGATAATTAACATGTGATATAACCAACAAGTAAATATTGTTATGAAGTAGGTGTTTGACACCTTGATACAATAGTTAATGTGGATGCAATTTTTAATAAGAGTAATTACGATAAATTATGTACATTTATAGAAATATTAGTAGATTTATGAGATTTTTATATAGATAGATAGAATGTTATATACTTGGTCAAAGAAATTAAATAAAAATATAAGAGAAAGTGTGGGGGGTGTTACAAACACCCTCGAGAGAAAAACAATTCTCCATGCAAGGAAGTAGACTCAAAGAACACAGGCAGGCTGCTGAATTGAGAGAGGAATTGCATCACCAGGTGATCAAAAAAGAACTTCGTATGACAAGGATATATGTTTATTGTGCTTGTTTGGATATACCCTTCAAAAGAATGACAAAAAAGAAGAAGGAATAACTCAGCCCATTCAAGCACTGAGTTCATGAATATGTTGGTTTGGTGAGCTGTTAGTCCACCATTGTTAAGCTCTGTCAAACATTGAGCTCAAACATTCAAGCACTGAGTTCATGAACTATCAGACCCGTTTTCTCCACCACGAAGAACATACTTATTTTTTCTTTCAGATGATACTCATTTCATCAGTGAATAGTTCTTAAATACAGATAAAAAAGTCTTTTACAAGTATTAAATCTCACATCAAAAGAACATATTAGATTAGATCGTTAGATTCAAAAGATTAACTAAATATCTCAAATGTCAATTTAGTCTATAGGCCCATGAGATAAATTCGGACCTCATCAAAATTTTATTTAAAATCAAACAGAATATCATTAAAGTTTTCATTGGATTGACCAAAATATAAGTTAACATGTCATATAATAATGGAAAATTAATCTTTCTGATTAATTATTGTGATGAAAAACATAATGGGGTAAAGCAATATCACCAGCTAGGGCTGCAGCAACTTTTTCCCATCGAGAATACATGAGGTTGTATAAGCTCCATTAGCAGTAGCATTTGGTTATCATTCAGACATGGAGGGTATATTTTTAATTATTTTAAATATATATAATTTTATTTTAGAATTATATTAAAAAAAATATATCTATTTTGTCTCCTCAATGTCCCTTCAAAGAAATATCTTTTTTTTCTTTCTTATCACTTCTCTATCTCTTTTGTCTTAGAATACTAACAAAACATAATCTTCACATTTGCATTACTATTAAATACTGCTCATCTCATAATTAATTTTGATTTATAAGATAAGATTATGCTACAAGGCAATCATGATGTTCATGACTTGTAACTTAATCTTGTCCAAGAAAGTTAATGTCTTTTGACCAGAAAATTAATTGATCTCAAGTTAGTTGGCTTTCTGGATTAATTCTCTGTTTGCAATTCACGGCAACACCCACATCTGGCCCTACCTCCAAAAGCGTGCATTAAACAGGGAATTCAGTTCATCATATAGACATATCTAACCTGAAAATCCATCTCCGTCCAGCCATTTAGGGTTTCTGATCATCAGTTAATGTAAAGGCTCCATTTTTTTCCGAAGCTCAAGTCATCGGCGCTACATCACTGATCATTGCATTATCAAGGGAATGAAAGGCCTTGTTGAATTTTTCTTGCATGGAAAATTCTGAAAAGAGAATATATATATATATATAGTGGAGTTAATTAAATTGCTAATGTTAGTCCTCGAGCTTTTAATTTATTGTAATTATATCCTGGTATCTTAATTTCAAATGATTAATGATTAAGCGTGACGACCCCCAGGACTCTCTAGCCATAGCTTTTGTGCATGTAAACATATAATTAACTTGGTAGCAAGGAAAATAACTATTCAACCTGGAAGTGTAATTTTATGGTTGGTTTTTTCCAAAATATACATAAATCCAATTAATTTTAGATATATGATGAGCTTAATTTTATGGTTTTTAGCGAGTGATTAGTAGTATTTAGTTTATTAGTTATTTCTGGAGTTCACTTTTAAAAAAAATAGAAAGATACAATTAGGATAGAAAAAATATTAGATGGAGATATTTTAATTATTTTTTATAGGTCACGGATTTTATATTCTAATTTCTCATTGTATATATCTTCTTTTTTAAAGTAGATTTTATATATAAGAAGTAATATTAGTTATTTTTTAAGTGATATAAAATCAAAATTTATAGTGATTTTCCTGTATGTCGGTGTAAAAAAAAATATTAATCCATGTTTATAAGAGATAATGAAACAAAGTCACGAGATTTAATTAAATTTTAATAAAATCACTGCTAAAATCACCTTCAAAATATATATATTTTCACCTTTCGTAATACTAAATTCATTTTATGTCACTTCAAGTGGAATTATTCCATTTTCACTGCTAAAATCACCTTGAAAATTACATGTTCTCGCCGTGTGAACTCCTAAATTCATTTTATGTCTCACTTCAAGCACAACTATTCCATTTTCTCCTCACCAACTTGTTCATATTACTCTCGGCTAAACAAGGGATCTACTGGTCTGCCCAGCTTTAGAAAGAAAATATGTAGAGCTTTTTTAGCATGTTCGACAAGATCACGTATCCATGGACAACGAAACATTGACAAAACCAGTCACAGAAAGTTACAGATCGATCCCTTTTTAACAAGAAAGATATTTTATAAATTTTTAAAAAATATCTAATGGTATTTAATAAGTAATGATGTGAAAAGAAAATGATTAGCAATAGTGTTAAGGATAGGGGTGATGGGGTGCCGGACACAACAGCATGGTGATGGAGACTGTGGCCCTAATGTAACAACTATTGAAATTATTGAATAATATTATAAATTGATTATTATCTGTAAAATATTTTGCAATACTTCTCAAAAGTTAACGCATTTTATTGTGATTTTTTTTGGAGGCGATGAAATACAACCTCTCGGAAAATATATTGTAGGTTTAAGTGAGTGAGTAAAATCCTTGCTATCTCAGACTTTTACAAGGAATACACGTCAAACTCGAGATTTACTATGTAGATCATAAGTTCTTTGCCATCATCGTCACCGAATTAATAATCTTTTATTTTGTTTTTTCATATATTGAAATCATCATCTCAAGAAATCAAATAGGATATCATCAAATCATCACGGTTTTTCAGTCTGAAAAAGTTTTACAAAAGCATTTCAACGGCAGCACCAAGCACATGCACTACTCTTGCGATTCTCCTAACTCTTTTTATCATATCCTTAACACTACAAATACCCAGAGAAGCTCTGCCAACATCCTATGGACGTGGGTGACTGTCTGCCACAACAAGTAAAGAAACTTTTAGAAAAAGAGCGACAGCAACAGCATCATCGTCATCGAACAACACAGGAGAAAGAAGATCGCTTGAAGAAAGTAAAAAAGCACAGGCACAAAACCCAGCGAGCGTAAATGAAGCTTATTAGCATGCAGACCGACCATCTAAAATGGGTCCTACTTAAAAGATTTCTTGTCTATCCAAAGTTATGATCATGGTATGTTGAGAGCATCATATATAGTATGTGATGAGTCGGTCAGTCGGATTTGTCTCCGGCCGGTTCAAGGTTCAAGTCTAGTTCCCGACCATAAATTTGTTGGGAAATTATGACAAACACAAGCAATGAATAATAAAATAAAACCTAGCAACGTATAAGAGGTTAAATATTTATTGTCTAGGTGTTGTCTCTGTTTCCAATAGTGCAATACAGTCTAGTCTACAACAGCTAGTAAAATAAATAAATATGCAAGATTTACAAATCCTTTTTTGCAAAACAAAATCCTTATTATAAACCAAAAGGTGTATGCATGAAATTAATTAATTAAATTAAAAATTATTTGTGCCAATAATGCAAATATATAAAAATGTCTGATCGTCTTGCCTAATTGTAGGTGGAATATTTTTTTTCTAACACTTATAAATTAATGTGTGAGTGTTATTAATATATTTTTTAACTACGAGTAAAATATATAATTGTGAGTCAAAAGGTCAATGTTTGTATATAATAAAATATAATAAATATCATATGCATTAATAAAAACACGTAAAATCTCAAACTCACTTTTTAACGTGTATAAAAAATAAAACAATGTTGTAATTGCTATATTAAAATATCATTTTCTTACTCTTTGTATAATATTTTTTTTCAAAATGAAAGTATAATGAAAAAAAAATTAAAAACGAGATAAGAACCAAAAAATAGGTATAAATAGACAAGTATACAGTGATAAATATTCAAAGTGTAAGGAATTAGATTTTTTTTTTAAAAGTAAGGAAATATTTTTAAAATTAAAGATAATAATAATAATAATAATAATAATAATAATAATAATAATAATAATAATAATAATAATAATAATAATAAATAGGACAAGTATAAAATGATAAAATATCAATTATAAAGAGATAAAAATATAAGAAAAACGTATTTTTAATATTAAGAAAAAGCTACAAATTACATATTTATAACTATTATTGTACTCTCTACAGTAAAAAAATAGAGAAAAATTCAACTATTTCATTTCTAGAATATGAAAACATCATTTATTTTTTTAGTGTGTGTGGTGTATAATGTGGAAACAGTGATATGTCTGCCACGTGATCGTCTTGTTCATAAATTGGCAGTTCCCCTTGAGAAGAGGGTATTAATTATGGATGCCTCACCGGTAGTATGGTACTGTTAGAATAAGCTGATACTATTTACACCGCAATTATTAAACCGGATGACCCGGCCCCTGTCTCGGGCTGGGTTTAGAAAGAATTCATTTAAACCTGTAATTTTATTTAAAAATAAAATCAAAACAGCAATGTTTTGAATTTTAAAAACAATTAATTACATCAATTCGAGTCAATTTACTTGATTTAATAGGTTTGATTTACACGCGCAAATTCATTTATTATACCTTAAGCTTTCCTATTTCCTCATTAACTTAGATTCGTGAAAAACTTGAAGTTTTGATTTTGATATAAATATATGTACAAGGATTATGCGAGGAGTATTTTAGGTAATCCAATTGCCTCTCATTTTTATAGGAAATTAAGGGGGGGAAAGAGATAATGATGATGATATGTATAATCTGTGATATACTTCAATAACATGGAGGGGAAAATCCACAAATTAAATAATTTATCTTTTTCTTGTCTTTTCCAAATTTGTTTTTCATTTAATTATTCTTGTTGCCAAGTAAAAAATAAATAAAAATGACACGCATCAATATAAGGTCAATGCATACCATATGTTTATTTTTTATTTTTTTATTAATGTGGGTGTCCGGGTCAACTTATGCGTACCTCGAGTAATCCCATGAGTCCTAAAATTAACGACCATTTAACCCTCTAGTGGCCATCATAGTAGCAATTACATGGCTCGAACATAAAATCACAGGAAGAGCAAACCCCTTAATCTTAAGCTTGTACTATTGAGTCACGTACTAGATGGTTAACCATATGTTTGTTTTCTTCCAATATAAGGTTGATGCATCCCATATCAATCACCAATTAAGTGCATACATAAACAATGGTAAATGGAGTGTGATTTATTTTTGTTTTCCTGCAATATGTACCCACCATGCTCCCTTTGAATTCAACAATAAGATATGATATCATGTCGACCACCAAAAAATTTCCCCGAAAAGAATTAATTCCAATAATTTGAGCGTGTAGAGTTGAAGAGGAAAGAAATGAAGTGGTGGGCATCGGACAACTCATTTATTATTAGTCTAGAACGAAGGCAAAACAGGGTCGGAAATGTATAGAGATCATCAAAAAAGTGCATGAAGGGTTTTTTAGATTCAATGTCTCATTTGGTTGGCAAAAAGAATCCCAAAGTCCTCTCGATGGCACCCGACAAGCCTGGCTCCAGAAGGGAAAAGCAATCGCCTTTATGTGCGAGTGAAAGAGAAAGGCAAAAACCTATAAAATCAAAGCATTTCAAGGCTGACCATAGCCTGTAAGAGAAACCAAACATGTTCACATCTATCATAGAAACAAAGAGGGAGCAGGCCAGGGGCCCCTGAGGCTATCTTTTTTGCGGGTGCCTATCCCTATCTGGAATCTACGCATTAATTCTTTATTTTGTGGTATTTATAATAGTTTATATCCGGCCAAGTAATAATTTTACGGTGATCACCAGGTAAATATGAGCAATTCCTCCCTGAACCCACTTTGAATTCTGACAAATTGCTCGGAAAAAAATATCTTATGATAACTTTATTGAAGTCTGAATTCGATATAATAACATATGATATGAATACTTTGGTTATATGTTTAACGTCACCTAAAAAATAATACAAGAATATTAAACACTTGGAGCATTAAGCATCATGGGTCAAATATAAAACCCTACAATGATGCATGCATGCCTTTACCCAAAACCATATAGGTTGAATTTGTTTGTTAAGCGAAAAGTAATAGAGGGAGAGTTGCAAAAAGAAAAGAAAAGTTTCCAATGGTGGTTGGTGTGGCGGTGGAGGCCAACGTTTAAAAAATCTTGCTTATAAAAAGTTAAAAAAATCTTGCTTTAGTTCGGATTCACTTTTGAGATTTTAATTTTAAAAATATGCATTTGTTGATAGCGGATCTATGGCTTTATATATGGAAGGCATTTTTCTCATATGGTAACACAATCCCACCCTTTTTTCCTTACTATTTCTTTCTATATTCTATATATAGAAGCCTTCTTCGTTCACTTCTTTCATTTGAATTTGCCCATCTCTCTCTCTCTCTCTCTCTCTCTCTCTCTCTCTCTCTATATATATATATATATATATAGATAGATATAGATATATCTGTGTGAGTGTGTGTGTCTTGTGTTTCACGATTAATTCGTTCTTTTTGCAAGAAGAATAGAGGATTTGTGTCACTCGAAGGAAGCAAGAAACGGGTTCGAGAGAGATGGGAGATGCATCGAAGAAGAAGGTGACATGGGTTATGCCTGGCTCCCTGTATGCCACAAGCAAAGACCAATCTTTTGCTTTAGATTGGCTGTTGCCGGTGGCGTGCGAGGAGCCAAGCATACTCTCTCGTTCTCTCTCTCTCTCTCTCTCTCTGTGCTACTGTATGCGTGCGTTGATCATTCTTGTGCTGCTGATATTTATTTTCCAGTGTTTATAAAGTATTTTCTCATCTTGAAAATCAGAAATGAATTATATATAGATTCAATTTATATCCAGCTAGAAAGGCTTTTATTTTGTTCGAAAAAATGAAAGCAAGAACTACTTTTGTATCCATTGATCACCAGAATATATTTTGTTTGTCAAAACAATTATTATATGCCCTAAATCACTGCTTATTCTTTGCATGTGCATCAGGCCTAAGAGAACTGACATGTATATGCTTCTTTCAAATTAAATGGTAATTTTATTTAAAAATAAATAAATAAATAGCAGTTGGTTATAGTCTTCTTGTTTTGAAAAAAACAAAAATTTTACTTCCTAAATATTTTTTATATCTTCATTTTTATCTTTTTAACTAAGTATGTTTATATATATTAATTATGGTAAACATAACTTATTTAGTTATTGTCATGATGAATAATTTTTATTTCTTGTAGTATTTTTTAAAAAAATATGGTGTTAATTTCTTAGACAACCCTAAATTATTTCACTAAATTTCCATTGAATATACCCACATTGATATATAATTAGGGTTTTTTTTTCTTGAGAATTATATATTTGTTTCTTGATTTTGGATCTAATTGGAAGAGCATGCATGTACTAGCAATGTTTTTCTTTATCAGGTTTCAGCTTGATCATCACAATTAGTAGAGGGATATTAATGGCGTGGCCTCTCTTCTCGCAAGGAATATATTTCATTCTCCCACAAACTTTAATTTGATGATTCGATTCCCACTTAGCTACCGATCTATGTAGCAGAAAAGCTTAAGGGTCACACTCCATTGTGGTTTCCAGTGTTACCTTTTTTCCTCAACTACGTAAGAACATTTCTATTTTTTTTCTTGATCTGTGTACTAATTCGTTGGAAAACATATTTAAATTTGTATGGATGAACACAGTATACTAGCTAGTTGCTCATGTTGTTACCATAGCTCTCTCTCTCTCTCTCTCTCTCTCTCTCTCTCTCTCTCTCTCTCTCTCTCTATATATATATATATATATATATATATATATATATAATCCACAGATGGAGAACTACTGCTAGGGTTAATTAGAAATTAATCCTTATAGTTTATTGGAAAAAAATAACCTACATGTAATATCACAAAAATATTTTTCTATAATAATCAAATTCCTCGTCCATTATATTTTAAAAAAAAATGAAAATTAACACGGTAGTGGATGTAGGGAATGAGTTATAAATAGATTGTAAGATATAGCAATTAAATAAATAAATGTTTACACTACAATGATTAATTAGTGTGTGTGTGTGTTTAGTAATGTGGTGTCATATGATTGTTAAAAAATATTTTTCAATGAAAATAATATTTTTATTTTTTTATATGAATATATCAAAAACATTTAAAAATTATTAATTTTTTATATTTATTTTTTCAAGTGAAAAATTATTTAAAAAACACTTTGGAAAGTAGAAGTGTCAAGGAGCACTAGCTAATTTCATTAAACCTAAAACGCACTGGAAAATATTTAACTCCTACTTTTATGAACTCGACTAATTTCCTGTCATTGCTTTGAGAATATCTCATATCTACATCATAATAGTTGTTGATGGTACGGAAACATCATGGAAGTTCATGCATGAAACCACACACATGCTCATAAAGTGTATGTGGTAAATATACATTTATAGGGTTCTTATATTACAAATTAGTTTTGTTTATATATATATATATAGCACATAAAATATTTCAAAAATATAAAAAATAGATTTATTGATTTTTTATATTTGAGAATAAGGGAACTCAGTTTATTTTTCACCATGGATTAAGCTCACACCCTCTTAGAAAATAGAAATTACTAGCCCCATGCCTAGGCAATCCTATGTAGCTTGGATAATTTTTTATTTCATCATTAAAAAAAATACTATCATTACTAGAAAATCAACTAATTCATACCAAAATATCGACAGAATTTTTCTATAGTATTTGGCTAATAATATTATTGATAGAACATTATCATCGTCGTTTTTACTAACAAGTATTGTTGTCGGTCTTTTATAGAAATACCGAGGAAATTACAGTGGAATTAAAAAACTTATGATGTATGATGATGTGACATTGATTCTGACAGAAATACCAACGGAGTTACCAATAAATATATTTCATCGGTAATTATGTTGGTAAATTCTATTATAAATATTAAGGGATTTGCAAGCGAAATTACAATGAGATTCAAAAATGTATGAAGTACGATGACATGATATTGCTACTAACGAAACTACCTATGGATTAACCAATGGATATATTCCTTCAAGAAATATCCTTCGACCCATCCACATTTTGATCTGGATGTGTGGTTGGGGGGGTAGGAACGTCTGGTGGACTCCATAGAAATCGCGGATACGGACTCTCTAGCACTATAACTGAGAATTTGTGTTTAGCCAGTAGTACTTTGTCCATTGGAATGTCTTTCAAATTGATTTCATTCACGCAAACTCCGGAGTTCTTGGTGGCTTTAGTCGAGAAAGTGCGTGATGAGACAATCAAACTTCGTACTGAGACAAACGCACTACGCCGAATAATTATGCATATGCAATCATATTAGGGTGATCCATGTGCTCCTCCTTTTACATATTGTAGTCCCAACCAACCTCCTCCTCCTCCAACATCGACTCTATTTTAGATTTATTGTATTTGAGTTTTGAATGTTAAAAATTTAATAATTTGTAACAAATATTTGAATTTAAAATTAATTTAATCTAATTCAAAATATATTTTGATTTTTAATTTATTTTTTATATTATTTAAATTATGTTTCAATTTATTTTTTTGAAAGAAAATAAAATAGTAGTAACAAAATTTTCTAGAGAGTTGGACACTAATTACTCAAAATATCATTATTACCGATGACTATACCGACAAAACATCCCATCGATTTTTCCACATAGTTGGGCTATAATTACTCAAAATATCATTATTATCGGTGGTTATACCAATGGAATTGTTGGCGAAATGTTAATGATGAAATCACTGAAGATATATTCTGATGGCCTCACCAATGGAATTATAGGCAGTCTTTTCATGAGTAGATTATAGTCGGTGTTTTCATCGATAGATTCAATACTGATGGAATCACCAACAAAAAAGAAAATACCGGTACAAAGTTCTCATCTGTGATTGTCATGAAAATAATTGCCGATAAAAAATACATTACATTAAAAATAAAAATTTTCATCGGCAGACTATTAATTATGATAGTGAATTTCTTTTATAGCATCCATAGGAATTATAATTATGAAGTGAATAGATATGTGTGTATTTATTAAAATAATTTGATAGTTATATGTGTTTATAAGTGTTAAAAATATTTCTTATGCTAGTAGAAGTTTGAGCCTAATAAAGTAATTATATAATTTGAAGACATGTTAAACTCATGACTGAGATGATGCATCTCATTGAATGCGATAATTTTTATGTATGAGATTATTTCTTATTTGATTATATAATAATCAAGAGCATAGGACTATTTTTGGTATGAAATAAATATATTATTTTTTTTTTTAAAAAAAACCATGATAGATGTGTGGTACTTAAATAACATAATTTTTCAAGTCAAATAACAAAGCAGGCTTTTTTATTTTAAGTTAAATAGCATAAAGGATACAAATGATGATTCCTTTTTTTAATTTTAAGGAATAAAAAATCATTAAAAAAAAAACATTACTATGTTACGTATTAGCAATCCATTTTGTAATAAAAGTTCTAATTCTTTTTTTCAATTCATTGAATGGATAGAAGTGTAAAATGTAAGAACAAATAACAAAATAGGTTAGGCAAGTCTATCAAAATAGATCAAATTGACTTACAAAAAAAAAAACTCGAATCGAGTGTAATATTTCCTTTAATTTTATTAAAAAAAAATGCATGTGACATGTTATTTGCAGTCTTAGAATTTAGCGACCAAAGGATAAATAGAAAATTAGGGCAGGGGCATTTTAAACCTAAAAAATTAATTTCAACCTATTATTTACCTATAACAACTAAAAAATCCTAGAGACCTTAATAAACTAATTTATTACCTCAAATAACCCTAAAATTGATTTTGAAAATCCAAGATTGACCTAAATTAAAAAAATTCTCGAGCTCTTATCTATAATCTCACGCAATGAAAATGCCAAAGAACACTATGGTAGAACTCACCTCATTAAATGGAATACATTGACATAAAAATCAATCATTTTAATTGTGAAAATTGATGTCAATTGAGGCTCTCTCTTTATTGTTGAAATCCAGTGATATTCTCTCTCTTCTCTCAAACAAGAGATTACAAATAAGAAAAATAAAATGTGTATCAAAAATGAATTTAAAAAAAATAAAAGGACCAAAAATCAATTATTTAGAACGCAATAGGACTAAACTAAACTTTCTAGCGCTAATTTTGAAACCACCATCTCTCTTCTTTCTCTTTTCCACTATAATCCTTGTTCTTTCTATTCTCTCTTAGTTTATAAATCGGAAGGAATTGGCCATTAATTTTGGAACATAAGAACTCAATCGATGAAAACAAAATATGTGTAAACAATGTTTTCTCTACATGAAAATGCTACCTCTTTTAGTTTTTTTCTCTCTATTAATCCACATAATCCTGTGCGGTATAATTAATTTAATTTCTTGATATAGAAATAGATGATACTATATGTGATCACAATAGATTAAAAAGAATAGGTAAATATTAACTATAATATAAAACGTGAGGTACATTTACTATTTTACTGTTGACTTAGCTCATTGTGGATTACTATAATGAAATGACCACTTTGCCTTCAGGATTGAAATTTTTTAACCCCCAGGACCGAGGGTTTTTTTGAATTTTCTAATTATATATATTGTTTTTTTTATTTTGACACTTATTGTTTTAATTTTTTATTTAGTATTGATTTTTTTTCTGATCTTTCTTGGATAGTGTTTATTTTTTGTTTCATATTCATTCATTTATACTATTGGTTTTTGTTTTGGATTTTTGTCATTTTATTTTTTATTGGGGTTTTATTTTTATTCCACTCAATTCTGAATTTTTAATTTAATTTGGTGATTATTTTAAAATTAATAATGCTCCATTTTTCTCTTTGTTTGTTTTTGTTTTTTTTTTTTGTTATTTTTATTTGATTTTCAAATCATATGATTTTATGATTTTATTGTTTTGCATAATAATAATTATAATTTTAGTAATTGTTTTTTATTGTTTTTTTTTCAAAATATTTTCCTTTTTCTTAATTCTTTGGGGAAATTTAATGATTTCCATTTTTGGGCAATAATGTTGATAATAATTTTAACTGTTATAGTAATGATAATGATAATAATGCGGGGATAAATTTTTAATTTATATCTTCTTCTTTTTTTGAGATAGAAAATTAATTATTTATTTTTGTTATTTGATTAATGCAGGTTCTTTCACAATTTATATTTTGTTTGCTGTGTTTAATTTAAATTGAAATATAAAATGAACTAATATTAATACAATGTATTTAATAATTCAGATATCCGAATCTTCTTGTTTTTTCTAATGATAATGATAATTTTATACTAGTTATTTTATTAAAACCTACTAAACAGATAAATTGATATTCATTTAAAATTCATATATTTTATAGAAAACTTACATTTCACAAGATTTTTATATAAATTTATTATTTTATCTAAATTTATATTATAATAAAAAAATTATATATAATTAAAAAAATGTATATTAAAAAAATATAATTCCAGCCAGACGGGCTACATGGCTAGTTTGAATATAAAACATGTATTTTTCTCAGCTTTGAAGTTTGACGATTCATCGTGTACTTTTCCGTGATGGCCCGGATTCAGATTGTTTGAAAAGGAAGAGCACATCAATTCCAGTCAATATTTTCGTCCCGTGAATTGCGCACGTTGATGCAACACTGTAGGGTACTGCTGTTCTACCCAACAAATATTCATGCGAGAGAGAATTTTCTTTACCTAATCTGTGCTTTTCTTATGCTTGGGTTTTAACGGTTTAAGTACACATTATTAAATCCATTTTCAGGTTTTTTTTTTAATTCGATTAAATCCCACCTGTTTAAGCTTTTTTTAGTTTGGGTTAAGTAAGTAAAACCCCGGTTATCTTAAATTTTTACAATATAAACATATCATAACTCAAGCCCAAGACCTATAATGTATATCTAAAACTCTTTGTTATCACGTCAGACTCTTTGGAGATCATTTTCAGGTATTGAGATTAAATTTGACGTATGTTTATCTTATTGAATTATTGGAAAGTGATAAATGGAAAAAAAATATCATTTTTTTTCTTTATCTTTGAATCTATATCTCCTATAATATACATATAAGACCCGGCATTTTATATTAATGTATTTTTAAAAAATCTCAAAATGATAAGAATTTGACTAGGTCGAGTGGCATCTTAGTCTGAATATAACCACTTCTAAGCAATTATTGATTGTGGAAAATAAACATCAATTTCAAATAAGAGAAATAGAATATAAACAACTATTCAAGTAATTTAAGGGTATACCACCAGCTACTGCAAAAAAATAAATTAGGGTATGTCTAGCACATGCTATTATTTTTAGAAGAAATAAAGAGTTTTTTGTTTTGAATTTACGAGAGAAGGACATTTGTGCCAAAAGACTCCCTCCGTTAGTTGTAGTCAATGGGAATTTGTGGTTTTGGTTTTGTTCTTTTTTTACTTTTGCTTTAGCTTTGCTTTGTCCTCTCTTTCATCTGTCTATTGGCATTCCTATCTGAAAATATAATATGATTTGGTTATTTCTTGAAATCCAATTTTGAAAAATAAATAGATATAACTTGGAAAAGATAAATCTTAAGATATTCTTGTTCATGAATGATTGTATGTTTTTTTTTTTGGATATGAAGAGAACATATTTTAGCAGCTGCAAGGTTTTAAAAAATCTAGTAAACAATTTAGTTCTTTTTTGATATTGTTTTTTAAAAGTATTTTTAAAAAACTTTATTTTTATGTTTTGTTTATTTTTTTTTTGTATTTACATATCATTTTGATATGATAATATTAAAAATATTTTTTTTAAAATAATAATAAAATATTATTTTGATATTTTTCTAAACAAAAAAATACTTTAAAAAATAACTTCAATCAAACAATCAAACATATCTTTCTACAACCAACACGACCTCTACGACAATTCATATATGCAACACGTTTATAGAATAGGGAAAGTCGTTTCGATCATCTAAAGACTAAATTTGAGAAATCTTGATGTTCATGAACAAAAGCATGTGGATGTTTAATTCCAAACAACTTACTAATGTGAAAGTTAAAGCTGACGAATATGATTTCACACCTTTAATACTATACGTTTCCAAATTTTACCTCGGGCCTTGATCATTTTTTTGCACTTAATGGCAAAGAAATCTCCCACACCATGACTCGTGCTTGGAATTGAATCTGCTGTTGCCCCCAAATTAGTGTTTGGGGAGCACATCACTGTCAAGATTTTACAGAAACCAAAATCACTATAGCTAGTGATGCAAAAATTGGAATTGAATATTGACATGCAGCTTCAGCATTTTCATGGTCCAGTCCATAAATTGTATACAGCACATCTCCAAAAAGGGTATGTAATTGGTATTAAATTAAAGAAATCAAACAAAATGCCGAAAAAGTAACCTAAAATATACATGTTATGCCTGTAGCATACAGCAACCCAGAAAGCAACAAACCACTCCGTGTCAGACTGGAGATTAGTACTTCAAAATTCCACTACAGGGAGATCAAACTCCCTGCCGGTTGCCAATGTACTCTGAGCTCTATATGATGATACTCTACCAGTAATAGCTCCCATTTAATTGTGATTGGACTCTCCTTCAATTGTTTAACTTGATGCCGAAGAGAATCACGGGTAAACTTGTTTAACTCATCTACAGGGGTTCAAGAGATCCACTTTTAAGTCTCTCCATCCTGGCTTGAAGACCAGACAACGCCTTCTCATCCATGGGAAGAACTCCGCTATGCAAAGGATTCTCCATAGCCATCGAGTCTGACGCGCGAAGAACCTGACTTGACAGTCCATTATTTAGGTTCTCATTCATAGACATCAATGGCCTGCTTCCTGGATCAGGATTCCCAGTAGCAGCGGCTAACTGCATACTCTTCATTCTCTCTCTAATTGCATCTAATGTCCCACTGGTCACTGCAACGTCAGCAAAATGGGTTCCATCAATAAAAACAACGAAAAAAATATGAAGTTTGTGCGTGAGTGAGTGAGTGAGAGAGACTTAGTGAGTTTACCTCCACCAATAAGCTTCTCATTTTTTTGGTCACCCAAAGAATTCTCTGAGACGAGACCTCTAGATAAAAAGGCACTAACTGCTCTGTTGTCTTCAGCGTAAGAGGGAGGAAGATGGAAGTTTGTTGTTTCAGGTTTAACATGCAATGGTTTAGCATCATTTAAGGAGTTAGTATGAACAGGAGAAAGGGGTTGCAAATCAGGGGAAGAAACATTCAAGGCAGATGGTGGGGGGGTCGACAATGGCACACTAGAAGGTGTCCTTCCAGCAGCAGTATTCTTCTCCATCTGCAATAAAAGCAATGTTAGTTGGCAACTTGATCTATGACACTACCACACAATGACACGATTGAGGAATTGCATACCTGAGCTAGACCATCTCTGATGTAAGTGCGAAATGCCTCACTAGCATTTTGGAGTTGAGAAAATATATCAACCTATGATTTGGAAAAGATAAAAGGAAAAACTGAAATGATTAAGCAGCTCATGGACCTAATGCCAGAGTACTGACCATAGCAAGCCCCTAATTATCTCTAGTAAACAGAAACAGTACAATCACTCCACCAAAAGACACAAAAACACCGATTACTGACCTTGGGATATAATTGGGTGATGCGATAGAGCTCATATAGACCAATGGTGCAAGTTTGTTTGTCACCAATTTTCTTGAATATGGCAGCAAGTTCTTGCTGCAGTCAATGTAAAATCCAATAGGTATTATTGAGAAATGTAGCGGGGTAAAAAGATTGAGCAAATGCAAACAAAACTAGTTTGATTTATTAAGTGCAGACAGCCAAATTGTTGGAGATAAATTGTTGGAGATAAATTGTTGGAGATAAAACTGGGAAGTTAATACCTTCAACTGAGCCTCGGCAGAATGTGTGGCAGGTGATGTATTGTTGGCTGCAGAATCACCCCAATGATTTTGGCCCACAGGAGCTGTTGATGTCAACATTCTTGCTGCAGCTAAAGTCTAAAAGCAATAAAGGAGAAGAAGAAGGAAGCATCAGGAAGAGAAAATATACAACGAAGTTGAATAGATGCGGGATTGCACATTTCTAAATGCTGTACCTCAAGATTAAGATCAATGTAGGCTAGAATAATTGGTTGGGGTTTCATGTCAATAGGAACCATAGATAGGTGACCCTTTATTGCAGCTCCACGGAGCTTCACAAGTTCATGGAGAACAGTTTTCACCATACGCAAAGGCTTGTCATCTGCACCAGCTCTGTTTATAAGTTCAGAAAACACATAGAAAGAGGAAGTCAGGTCAGTTAAGTTAAGAGACCAGAAGGAAAGGTAAATATAGATGCTCTGGAGAAATCAAATGACACTATCTTTCAAGAACCAGGCATTATCAGGCAAAAGAGGGGTCAATAAAACATACCTTCTTCTGATTTCTTCCATCCCCAACTCTTGTAGGTAAATATGGATGCTCTGAAGGATGCGGTCAAGATCAACATCATATATAGTGCTTTGAAGAACCTGAGTAACAAAAATTAATCTATGACATTTCCAACAATAATAAACAATGGTTAACAAGCTAAACAGTTGAAAACACAATCCTGCTGGTACAAGTGAAGTCACAGGTGCTAAAAATAGTGTTCAGGAAATTGCAAATGGAAGAGGTTAGGGTAGATATCACCCTTGCCAACTCCATATAGATGGTAAATAATATTCCAAAATAGGGTGCTACACTGTTTCAGTCCACCATAAATAAAAATTATGGGCTAAAAACATTGATCAAGTCCATAAGGGGACATATGACAGGTTCTTAATGGCACCAAACAAATCAATACACCCCTTCGTTCCAGTAACTTAATTGAACTCTTTCCTTGCAAATTTTTCTAGTTTTGGACACCATGACCTTAGTTATAAAACAAGTTCGATTCAGTGGCTGCCATTTTGGTATGGATTTATTTCACAAATCTCTTTTTAACATGTTAATGGAGCTCACACTTGGCCAACTGAAACTCACCCACTACCTTCCAAACAACTCGCACATACCATGAGCATGACTAGATTTGGAAAAAGGAAAGTGAAAACAAGAGTGGGAAGGGGGGATTGTTGATTTAAAAACAGCCAAACTAATATTCATAGCTGAAAAATATTCCATTCAGTCTTTCCCTTTCTAAAATTCTTACAAAGTTTGTTTCATTTTGGCAATTACAATTCTGGCTTAAATTTCACCAATTAAGCACCTCAGAAATTTTAGTAATTTCCCCCAATAGAAAAACAAAAGAAACAAGAATACAGCATTACTATTCAACCATTCACTGCCAGAATTAATACTCAATTGAAAGGTAAACTGTCCACAACTACTAAGGTATATGATACTAGTTTAAGTTATTGCCTAAAACATATTTCATTTTCTCAGCATCCAACAGAAAATCAGTAAACCAAACTTAAATCAGCTGATTCTAGCTCCCATGTAATTTATTATTGAGCTTCCACAAGGCTAAGCCAGAAACAACTTTTCAGACAAGTTTTTCAGAAATCACATGCAGGATGTGCGAGAGTTGGATACACCCCATGTCTAACTTCTATTGACATGTGAGAAAAATGTTTTTGAACTAAATTCCATGTCAGAAATGACAGTGGCTAGATCTAACAGAAGCTAATCTACAAGAACCCCAGAATGTCTTTGAAATGTGAAAAGTTTCCAAATGATGACAGGCTAGGTCAGCAGTCGCACTCATCCAATCTAATAGCTTAATGTTCAAGACTACCTATACATCATTTAGACCAAACAGACTGTATTACTGTACTTTTTCAAATGCCCTTGAAATATTGAACAATCTATTAAATAAATAGAATTGATTCTAAATAAAGTCAGCAGGACAAAGCCATCAAGCACTGAAATATCAAATATATTACCTTTGTGAGTTTAATGAGGCATTTTACAACAAGGTCAGAAAACTTCTGATTCCTGACAGAAAAAGTCTCAGCTGATGCAGGTGAAGGCCACCTTGTGGGATCCAGTGGTCGCAACAGATTTATCAGGACAACAAAGGATGAAGTTCGATCTGCATTATCCTGTACATATGACGGTCAGTTAACAAAAATAGACATCTTCAAGCCAAAAAGTAGGCACATCATCGGGTAAATGTTCACCAGAATCTTAAGCATCAGCACATTCAATGCCTTTAGGAGCTGGCTGCCATCATCCATATGTGGGACCCTTTCATCCAAAAGCCAAAGTAGAAGCTCTGTTATCAGACTGTCAAGAGTGCTCTCTTTGACAGCATGAGCAAGAATTTTATTTTGAAAAGTCTGCAGAAAAGTACACAGTTAATAAAAAATCAAGAAATCGATCTAGATGATGGATTGGGTTGTGGAGAGAGGAAAAGGATCATTCTGAGATGGCATGGCTATCCCCTTCTTCCACAATCCAGACCACCAAACACTCGTAAATAAAGAGTACAGGTTATGTTGATGGATATTCCTGGCAAAAGTTACCTGCATGAGTGTATTAAGTACATATTTACAAGCCCGTGATGAGGCTCCTGTCAAACTGAAGTCAAAAGTCCTTGATACCTGATCAATATAAAAAACAAGGAAACAAGTGAATTTTGGCAGACTAAGCTGGTATTAAGGCAAGCTAGTTCACATCTAATTGTGAGGAAAAAGATCAGACAACTTTCATGAAACAATGGTCACCTTGTTTGCCAAGCATGAAACAAGTCTATCTGCATCTTTCACAAGTTCATCCATGACACTGCCTTCTGCATCGTTTGTGGCCTGTGCCAACTCATGGCAAACAACTTTCATACCTTCAACTGACTGCAAGTAGAAAATACTTGTTATATAGTTCAGGAACTCATCTAACAAAAGAATAATCATGCAAAACACTAGCACCATGGAAAAAATAATAAAATGTTATGAATCCAATTAAAACACTAACATTGTAATTCCAATGGAGTGTCATCACATACTAAACCAAATAACATCTGGAAAGAGTAGATAATTAATTTTGAACATATTAAAAATACATCAGCTAGCTGTAAAAAATCACCTAATTACAAGCCATGCAAAGAGAACACGCATGAGTTAGAGATGGACATTCATAAGACAGTTGGACACATCATTCAACATCACAGTAATCTTAACCTAGAAAAAGGTAGGTTAAATAGCAACAACTTTGCAAAACCAAATATGACCAATATATGGAAGTGAAGGAGTGCGACTTTGTCAGACCAGAAAGGGTAAGTGTTTACCAGTTATTTAAGAAGCATATGCAACTATGCAAACCAGTTTAATACATGCGGCTGTAACATGCATATTCAAGCCATAATTAAAATAAAAAAACAGCTTGCTATAAGATAAAATTATCAATTCATGAAAACAAAAGAACTCAAGAAACAAAGGATAAAACAGCGAATTATACATCCAAAATTGAACATGATCTGTGGATTAAGTACTGCATCCTATGATTCATATATCTAGGCTAAATGTTCTTTCCTGCAAAATTTGGTTTTCATGCCAGACAACCTTGGCCACACATTCCCCCAAAAAAATCAAACTCCATGACAATGCTTGAAACTTGAAACAATGCACTCTGGTGACTAGAAAGGATCAAAATGAAATCAGAAGAAAACCTGCTCCGGGGAACCAAAAGAAATGATGTCCAGAGCTTCATTCCAGTCTGCGGGGCCATTGGCACTCGGAAGTGCACGGGGAATCATATGTCCCTCCATATGAAGCTCCTGAGTACCATAGTTTTTCCTGCAAATGACAATTGATACTTAAGGAGAGAACTTATGAGATCAAAATGCCATTAGTGAAAAAATATGATGATACCTAGCTATAATAGGACCAGAGACTGATTGTAAAACTTCACCACTCTGTTCTGCTATATCAGACCTGAGTACAAGTACAGAATTAAAAGGGGTCAGAAGATATAACCAAAGTCAAAATATAAGCAAGTCAGCAGCTTCTGAGCCAAAAGCAATAATTTTCAACTTCTGATTTACATTCACTTGGCACGGAAAACTGGATAGATGTTATATTGATACCAGTAGAAGAAAATTCAATAAAATAGGTCACAAACACCAGTAGAAGAAAGGTCGAACAAACATTTTTTTCATAACAATAATCTTAAATAGGTCACATTCATCAATCATAATATTAACAAAATAAAATTCCAATAGAAACGCAATGCAAGTGTCATAAGATGCACACCCATTTTCCCTAACAGAACGCCTTAAAGCAGCTCTGGCATCACCAGGGCGACCTTCCTTCCTTTTTTCCATCTCTCGTACCTACCAAAAAAAAAACACAATGAGTGCACAGAAAGTGGAAAAAGATCAAAGCACCAATATACACTCACCTTCCACTTAAATCTATCATCTATCATGCTTTTCTGAGCATCTGTCAGCTTCCCAAGATATCTCCAAATGTCCTCACCTATTGAAGAAAGAGAGCAACAATTAATAAAATGCCCAAACTGTCAATATGAAGTGAGAAATTAGGAATTATATTACTGCTACTTGTAGAACATAATATGCATCTGTGCTAAGACATTGGAGATTCCTAACACTAAACTTTAAATATTAGCAATCCTACTATAACAATAATTTGACCATTTATTTCATGGTATCAACACGTACCAAGAATCTTGTAACCTGTAGCCAGAGAATTTAACGCAGCTTTTCGAGTTTCACCATCACGTTCTGCTGTCAAGCTAGCAACTATTTGCAAGGATTTCAACTGTCCACTTATCTATAGGGCAACAAAATATAGAGATAAGTATGAGCCAACAAAAAAGCCAGTGACAATGATAGCATAAAATATCTATTTGTACCTCAGCCCCATGATGATCAATCAAGAACCCAACTAGATCTGCACACTCAATTCGAGTACGATTGTTTTTAGAGCGCAAACCCTCCAGAATGTAAGGGAAAGATTTTGCCGCAGAATATGCTTGCACAATTTGTTTGGTAAGCTCACGCATTTTTTCTCGCACTTTCTCAATGTTATGCCCCAACTGCATTGCAAATTTAGTATGTTAAAACTATTAAAAATATTTTCCCTTGAAGAACAAAATCATGGCATCCAAGAAAAAAATATTGAATATTAATCAACTTCCAAAAACCAGTACAGTATGAAGTTTCTCCAAGTGCAGATAAACATTTTAACAATGTGAAATATAAAGATATCTACAGATGCATGAAAATTCATGCTACAAAGGTCTTAGTAGAACCTTTTCAATCAAGCATGGAAGAAATATAGCTGCTTCAGATTCACTCAATGTGTAGGCCTCATCCCGGAGCCGGTCAAAAAGTTCAGGGAGGAATTCCAGCACCTGTCCATTTCAGGTCAAACTTCATGTGATTGTATCTTATGAAGCATTATACTCAAAAACAATACCAAAAAAAGAAGTGTGACACTAAAATGACAACAACAAAAAAAAACTATACCTTCAATAAGCATGTTGTGTTAGATTTACAAAACTGCAAAACAAACCACCTCAAAAGAATGTCCAAAACTTCAATTATTTCCTTTCCAATGGATGGAAGGGCCTGGAAAAAAATAACACAAAAGTTTCAATTCAAGAACGCAGTGCCATGCTCAAGAGATATCTCCAATAGTCAAGAAAATAGCCAAAAACCTTTTGTAACATCTCTAGCCCATCAACTTGTTTCTTAAAATCCAGACTTAGAAGTCGCCTGTTCAAATCCTCTCTGAAGTACTTCATCAAGTCACTCTGCAATTAGGGAATATGGCAAGAGACATCAAAAAATGAAGGGGAAAAAATCCAATATAGTTTACAAGCAGTGCTGTATAAAACCAGACCTCAAGATCTTGAACCTGTTCCATCCGTGGCTCTTCAAACTTAAACCTTCGGACTACCATTCTCTCCCTATCCTCCTGTGAATAGGCAAGTGCAAATGGCAATTGTTTAATCAATGCTATTTACATCTAATGAAAAATTCAAAGTGCTATATCAACTACCTTGTTTGAGTCCTTGACATTCAATAATGCTTGTGACTGAACAGCTCTGTCCTGAAAAGACATAGTTGGCTCTGGCTTTGTCCCTTTCATTGGTATGACTCTCTTATAAAGCCAAGACCATAAATAATCAATCTCCACATTGAATTTCAAACACTATAAATGAAATAGGAGAAACATACCGCGGATATAGATCTATTTGCATGTTTTGAGATGCCATTGGTAGCAGCTTTTCCAACCTTTGTGCTTGTTTTGGATGATGGCCCCGTTGAAATTGTTTTTGTAGATTCAAACGATTCTGATAGGCCATGAAAGATTTCAAAATGCAATCTCAATACAGGAGGCATGTGCATGCAAGCAGAGACGCAAAAAGAGGTCATCTAAGTTACAGGACAGACCTTGAAAACCACCTGCAGGTCTCACTCTTTCAAGAACAAGAGCCAATGCTGGCCCATTAATATCTTTCAGATTCTTCTCAATCTAAAAAAGAGGGTATACATATTAGGAAGTTTAGTCATCAATCAATACAGGTGAATGAGAAAAAACAACCAGAATAATAATAATGCACTCACCATTTCTTGTCCACACACTCTCAAAATCTCAGAGATGCATGCTTCAGCTGCTTTTCGAACATCTGATGATTTATCCTAAGAAAAATCCCAAATGAAGCGTCAATAACACAGAAGGTGAGTCATGAAATGTCTTTTTCAAGAAAACTTAACTAGAACCTACCGTCATAGCAGAGCTAGCTGGTTTCAGCAAATGGATGGCATCAGAAAACTCGCTTGATCCAGAAAGTTGCTTTGACAGCCAATCAAAAAGATCCTTACGGCCTTCAGCACCAAGCTTAGTTTCTATCAGAGCTGCTGTGATGTAAGGAACCTAGATACAAAGAAATGTCATCACACCAAACAACAACAAAACAAAATACCCCAATATTAAAATAACACATTATCAGTACATGCATGAAAAAATTACCATTTTATCAAGATGAACAGCAGCAACCCAAGAATCTAAAGTATTCAAAGTGCATTCCCTCATATGTTTCTTATTATCCCCAAGACATTTCAAAATATCTGACAGAACACCCTGCAAAACCAAGCCACCAGTAAACTTGAGCTTTTCTCAGGACAATGAATGTAAAATTAAAGAAACACGCTCATCTAGAGTAGTCCAACCTTGCTTGACTTTTCAACAGCTGGTCCCATAGCAGAAGCAATTCCACCAATGGTAGTCAAAGTTGTCATGATTAAATTTTTATTGCTGTCATATAGACGGCCTCTAAGGGCACCAAATAATTCACCTGGCAACCAAATAGGATATTAATGACCAACACATTGCTAGTTGTAACAGCAAGATTATTATGACACAAAGCATGTATTGATATGGCTTTCTAACTATTCAAGTCCATTTTAACTTGAAAGCATACCAGTTCCAGTTGGTTGAATGCGTTTATTAGCCTCCTCTAAAATTTTATTGACAGCTTCAATTGACTCTAGTCGAAGCTGCAACATGGATTTAAGAGTCAAGATGATAACAATAACTAAAGGTTTCACAAAGGCTATCATAATATAAAGTGAGTTTGCTTCATCGATGTTGAAAACATACCTTCCAATCAGGACTTTCCAAACTCTTGATCAGAGTAGGCGTTATCTTTCCACTAATGTCTTCACGTGGCAGGCTATCCAGCCCGCCACCAGAAACGGAAGAGGTGGATTCTGATGTCTTGACTGTTTTCTTTGGAGCGGCAGAAGCACCCTGGAAACATGTAAAAGGATCAAGCAAACCATATACAGCAAACATTCTGAGAAAGGAATTCAGTCTTCAGAATCCCATTACCTCAAATGGATTTTTATCATACTCAGCATCAAGTGCACTCAGCAGTGCAGGTTTGACATCAGCAAGAAACCCTTTAATATCTGCAGAGAGAGAGAGAGAGAAGAAAATACTTATTAGGATTCATGACATGTGGGAAATTAATAATAATAAGATAACTACACACCTGGACCAACAAACTTATGTAAAGCACCCAAAAGTTTGATAGTTGCATTTCTGCTCGCGGCTACACTCGACTGTAGCCCAGTATCTTTACAGAAATCAATTAAATCCTGCAAGATATGTTGCATTTCTCCTTAAACACTGCAACTAAGGATGTAAAAATGAATAGAAAGATAATAAGAGTTATTGGGAGGAAGAGACAGAAGCACCTTAAGCTTCAAATGTGACACACCAAAGTCATCAATTGCCGAAACCATCCAGATTATTCCCTCACTAAGAACCTTTGGGTTCTTATGCTCTTTCATAATTTTGTAAAGCTGAAAAAGATGAAATTCCATAGATTATTCAGCAACAAATAAGAAAATGGTTATAGTGTTCTCTAAATATGGTTCAGTCTTTGCATTATACTAGACCTAAAATAAAGCAAATTGTTGAAGCAAGAACCTAGCTGTCAACATACTTACTCTGTCAAAAACAAATCCTGGACCCACTGCTTCAGAGAAAGTAGTAAGACACTTCATGGCATGAGCTCTGGTTTTAATATCCGCTACCCGTTCACTTATACCTGCGAATAGGTATGAAAAGCTCTAACTTTGTAATTATCCAATCCAATCCATTCACTAACAAGGTTAAAAAGGAAAAATCAACTTAGCAAGGAATTGGGAGGGTTCAAATTTATGGAAAGATAGAAAAAATACAAGCAATTTTTCGCAAAATATAGCTATAGAATCATACAAAAGAATAGACAAATAGAACCTAATACCCACCTAGTAGGCAGAGCACTACACATTTCTTCGGAAATTTTGAAGCAGTTGAAGCTAGGTAAGTAATGACTTCAATGACCTGTTGCTGAACCTGCACTTTCGATTGTATTTCTTAGTATTAGCCATTACAGAATTGAGCTTGAAATTAATCTGTTCATTAAAAAAATGTGAAACATCAAAAACATTTAAATACCTGAACATTTTTTTCGTTCCATCCAGGAATAGCACAGAGTAAACGAATCATAATCTCCACAGATTGATCAAGATTCTGTAACCCCTCCACTTGTTGTTTAAATGAGGATATTGCTGCAACAATTTAAATGAGAAAAACAAGAAATATTAACCAATTAAATGCAGCTTAAGTAACATGGTATAAAAAATAAATGCTAGACTCTCGTGCAACAACATTAAATTAGCACAATTACATGACATTGCCCATACAAATTTCAGTAGAGTGGACCAAGAACACATCTCTTCATAAAGAACAGCATTATAATCAATCACCCAATTAAAGAAATTCATACTAACACAAATATATATCCACTCATTAAATTACAATCAAAACAATTTACAAGAAACAGCCAAAGAAAATGTTAAACACATGCCAGGAAAAAAAACACCTATATCCAAGCAATTTACCCACAACCAACATAGCATGAGGAAAATTCTACTGAAACAATCACTTTAGCATATAAACTTTTACCATATTTCACCATCTTTATGTTAGAAGAAATCATGTTCACAGTGAAGCACCCTGTAAAGCATAATCAAATGTCCCATACAACTTGAAACTAAAGAGTTCTGAAATCAAATTAATAGATTTCTATAGTCCCGTTTCAGCTTTTTCACTTTTGTAGTAAAAGAATAAAATGAGCATTTAAATCCTATGATAGACAAAAAAAAAACCTTTTTTAATTGAAAGTGTAAGCAATGGCATTGGAGTAGCAGAAACAAGCTTCATAAACCTTCACTTTTTAATCCATGCATGAAACAAGCAAAAGGTTCTTATAACATACCTTCCAACCGCTCCTTCCACACCGCGCTCTTCAGTTGGGAAACAGTGTCTGCTTGAATGAGAGAACCTAATCTGGTTTCAATTTCTTCAAGACTCATCTCTGCTGGCTGCAAATATCAAACAGTGAACAAGTCATGTATCAAAAACTATGAATGCAACTGACAATCAACAGAGTGCTTCTAAGAACAAATGCATTCACCTACCTCAACATCCTCAGGTGGTTCAGGTGCTCTTGAAGATTCTGCCCGCCCAGCACCATCTCCTTTCTTGCTAACCCCTGATTTAGTAGGCGCTGCCTTTTTGTTAGCAGCCTGGCAAAAGAACAATAGCACATAGTGATAATGTCCATTTGTGCAAAATTTAATATGAATGATAAGAAATACAGAAGGAAAAGGTATAAGAAATTCACAGCTGCTGGCGCAGGCCTCTTCCCAGAAAGCATACTTGCCGCCGACTTTTTAACAAATGAGCCTTCTGAAGTCTGCAAAAGAATATTAAACAAAAAACTTTTGTAAGATCACGATTCAAATGAAACTAAAAGGCCAACTCTTAAAGAAATATTGAAGTGAAGTGCAAAGAAAACACACTCGGGGAATTGAGAATAACACGCAACAGAAATTCAGAAATAAACTACTAGAAATATATCAGAAAGCTGGATAAATCAGCTTTTTTTTAATAACAAAGCTGGAGGAACAATAGAAATCAGCCAAAAATAACAATATTAAAAAAAAAAAATCTATACATGTTTTCCTTTTATGTTTTCAATTAAGAGCATGCATATCTACCTCTTAAAAGAGTTTTTATAGAAGTCTGATCAATACAGTTTCTAATGGTACAAACAGGACAGTTCTGGTTCTATTGTAATTAATGACTGTTGTGATGATAAAGACAAATCTAATAACAAAATCAAGAATCATAAAGTTTCAAAAAATAAAAGTCACAACCCACCTCTACCGATGACATGCTTCCACGAATGGTTTGGACTGTACCTGGCCATGGCACAACAATCATGATCAACTAAATTAAATACAAAAACGATAGAGCTAAAGATTTTATAATCATGGACATAAAAAAGGTGTGCACACCTGAGGATGCCACAGCAGGCACACCATCTCCTGAACCTGCTATCATTTCAGACAGCTTCTTTCTTCTCACATCATCAAGTTTCTCCAGTGATCTCTCCAAAGGCCTCATGCCAACCGACTAGGCAAGAATTTGAGAGTTACAATAACAGTAGCAAAATGTGGAGCAAAAAATTTACAATATTTTTTCTTGAATGGAGATACTACCTTCGCTACTGCTGCTAACACTGAAAAGGCAGAATCCCTCACATCAGGAGTCCCATCATTGAGGCACTGCAAAATACAATCACTTAATTTGAAACTAACAGGAGGAAAAGTGGCAGCAGATAAGCAAGATCTGAGTATTCCAACAGCTGCATATTTTATAGCTCCATGCATCATATGCAAAGAATTAATAGATGATGATCCATGAATAGTCCGAACCATAGGCCAATTCCAATTTACAATGTAAAGATTGATTTTCTAATTCTCCTTCAAAATCTTATAATAGACCAAAGAGCAAAGATCCATTATCTGAAATAAACACCAGCTATTGAATATGAAATGCCATGAGTTGAAAAAGACATGGACACCAGTATCAAGCATGCAAAGATTTTGATTATACACATTACTGTAAAGAGCAATGGATGCACTAACCTCCATGCAGATAGGGACATAGTCCTTGTGCACCTTCAGAATAACAGCCTTGTTACTTGTTTCAATGCAAAATGTCACCCAGTTTAAAGTTAATGAGCGCACTAGAGGAACTTTATTTTTCACTGCTGTTTTGACATCTGCAGTAAAAGAAATCATTCAGAACCAAATGCGCATAACCCCATAAAACATGAGCGAATAGTAGCAAACAATTTACCCTATATGCCTAAAAAATGGAAAGCAGAACATTATATTAACAACATTCCATAAATAACTATATGGGAAAAGAAATGCTAATTATAAAAAGAATCTGCAAAAGAAAATTGGATGGAAAATGCATGATTTTCTCCTCGAGAATCCTAATTATAATTTACTTATGCTCGTGTTAAATAAATGATGACAAACTTGTGGTGACAATCCAAAACAAGCAGAAATATAAAGGATTAAATGACAAAGAGCAGGTATTGGTTAAACCAAATACAAAAACTAAAAGTACAATCTCTGAGGCTCAAACAACAGAACAGGTAGGGAGAAAACTTATCAGAATATGAAAGTATTTGGCATGAATGGCAGAACTTGCCTTCAACAATATCAGCAAGATTTAAGCATCCAGCCTTATGCATAGCTTGCAGAGTTTGAGCAAGCGCCTCAGTCAGTGTAGGTTTTTTCTCTTTCAATTTTTCCTATTTAAAGAACACCCATAGAAACAGCACTGTGGTTAGAGTTAGACAGGTAGTAAAAATTTATAACTAATTTATCACACAAAACAAGCATGTGGACCAGTTCAACACACTCAGGTAGCCAAGGTTTGAAAAGCACTATCGTGTGGGTATGTGTGTCATCATCAAAAGTGTAAATGGCTCTTACAAGCAATACAGGTAATAAGAACCGAGAGCTCCCAGAAAAATGGGTTCTTAGACCACGTGCAAGGTTGCCAATAGCTTGTATGGCTTCAACTGCAACAGCGATGTTCACATCTGTAATAAGCTGCAGGCAAAAACATCGTGAAGCTCTTTCATCAGGGGACGTGAAGGAATTATAATTGTAATGGTAAAATAGATCACAAATACATCAAGAATAAGAAAGCATCATAATAAAAGTCACACTGGACACTATAAACCAGCAGCATAAATAATACAGAAAAGCATTTGTAATCCTACAAGTTGAAAGCTCTATACCAGGTTCAAGTTGCCAGATTGAAATTCAATAGTATTATACATAGTGAGTGGGGGGTGAAAGAATTATACTTAGGGTGGTAAAATAGATTACAGAAACATCATGAAGGATAAGAAAGCATCATAATGAAAGTCACCCTGGACAAAATAAACCAGCAACATAAATAATACACAGAAGCATTTGTAATCCTACAGGTTCGAAGCTCTATACCAGGTTCAAGTTTCCATATTCAAATTCAATACTCTTCAATGGCTATACAGAAAATGCATACCCCAATCTTCAGATAAAATGTCTTAGAATCAGATCCTCATGGTTAGACAGAAATTATGAACTTTTTTAGTATGATTCCACTCAGCTCAAACCAAATCTTAAAAAAGAAAGAAAAGCATAAGTATAAGATTTTAACAGCCAAATCATGTAGCTTCATAATAAACTTGCATGTAAGGCTAATGACATGTGACTTGGCACCAAATTTCAAAGATAATTTTCCTAATTATATTTGGGATATGTAGGTTCTCATCCCTTCCACAAATTGACCAAACAAATGCACTTTGCCAGAATCAAAGTCAACTAATTGTCACCTAATTAAATTTGTTTTTTTTTACAAAAATAACCTTCATTACCAGAAAAGGAGAAAGAAAGCAAAAAAAAAAAATGGAAAGGAACACAGATATTCTAACCACAAATATAGTAACAATAAAAAGGGAGATGATTATAGGCAATTTAAAATGATTGTTCCAACTTTAAGGGGGGGAAATTACCTTCTTCAAAGTCCGACAAATTTCAGAGAAATCACCAGGTGCTATCCTCCTTGTTGATGCAAGCTTCGTCAGCTCTGCAACAGCCTCCTTTCTTTCTGACCATTTGGTGGCTTTCTAAGAGGTGGACAGAAGATGTTAAACATTAGTAACCAATAAAACTTGAATATTTAGAAGATGATAATATAAAGTTATATAAATCCAGAACACTAAAAAGCACAAAATAAAGAAGCAGGAGTACTGACCACTCCATCCCAAAATCCAGACTTCTCCAAAGGACCCAAAATATCAACCGGGTCTATAAGGTCATACTCATCTATTTCTTGAGGAGCTGACCATTGGTACACATACCAGTAAAGGCATATTAGTCAGTTGAGAATGAATGGTTAAAAATACTATGGGAGAAAGTTAAATCACATGCCTTCAGCAGCAACTTCTTCAGATGGACCAGAACCCACAACTTCTGATACCCCTTCTGGCTCTGGCTCCTTGTCTTGCTCAGATCTGATCACATAAGCATGTTAGTTCTACATTCCAACTAAAGCATAACAGAATGGACTTCCAACAGATAAATATCCTATTTTTTAAACTAATAAATAAAGGAAGGGAAACTGTGCATTGCCTAGCAGTGGATCTAGAATAAGAAACTTGCAAAGGTTTTTAATAAAAACAACACCAGCCCCAAACCAGACCATTGATAATGGAAGTAACAAATTAATCAATGAGAAAAAGGCGACAGAAACAACTGTAACATTACAACCTTAAAATTATAGTTTCAAACCAATTATGTACGTCAATAAACATAACAAGAAGCTTCAAACTAATGTTGTAAATTACAATAAAGAAACTTAAAAGCATATGATCAATTCAAAGCATGGTAATCTTGGAAGAATATAAGCTCAAAACCTAAGGAAACATCTCAAGTAAAATACATGAAAGAGTAAAAATGATTCTTGTCTAGATTTACCTAATCTTGCGGGATGGCTTAGCTGTCCCTGTAACATTAACAAGCTCAGCCTCCAATTCTTTTTTCTTCAAGCAGGAGCATGGGGGAACAAAGGGGAAAAAATGTCCATTAGAATGTATAGGTAAAATGACAGTGACAATGTCATGCAAATTAATGAATAATTTTTTTTTACCATGGTATCTCGCATCTTCTCAAACAGAATTGATTTCACAGGGTCTTTTCCAATCCACCGACAAAGCTCAAGAGTTAGTCCTTTAGATGATGCACGAACATTTTGATCTTGGTGATCAAACAATTCTGGAAGCATCTTTAAAATCCTCTTTGGGGGAACAACTTTGGCTCCAAATTCACTATTATCAAACAGAACACAACAACATGGGCACTTAGACAAATAAAAGAATCAGTGCTTTGAATCAAAGAAATATTGCTTACAAACCTTAAGGCTTGAAACATAACGTCTATAGCAGGCACCACAGCTTTGGCAACTTTGTTTTTAATTGCTTTCTCCATTGCATCCTACAATCACCAAACAATTAACTATCTTCAGAAAATAATAATCAGTTTTATTCGAGCTAAAAGTTCTTAGCCTTTGGTAAGCAAAGGGTCTCCACAACAAGCAATAGCTAGAAACTAAGTTAAACAAACATAGATGACAGGAAACTACTGCCTGAAGCAAAACAAAAGAAATGCTGCAAGCGCTTATTCACATTCAAAAATATCAGTGCGCACAGGACAGTCAGATACACTCAATATCAAGGATTTTAATATACAGTTGAAGAGACTGACCAAGAGTGGTCAAGTCCATTCAAAGAATCTTAAAGCCTACCTACTTGTGCAAGTTCTACGAATTCTAACTACTACTATGAGATTACAAAGCTTGCAGTTGATTTTTCCAATCAAAGCATGATCATACAATCAACAAGAAAGATTCTTAATTTCAAGAAATTAAGGCTCGCTGATACACCACACAACCTTTTTGGGACATAAATTCATGTTTTTCCTACTGTAAGGAGATTCAAAAACTAGAGAGCAGAGGCAAGTTACTATTTTAAATTATTACTTACGAAAGTTTCATTGATAAAACTAATAATTAAAAGATCAGGTAGCCCAAGAAAGTTCATGTACTACAGACCCAATTTACCACCTAAGAACTTCAATTTTCATTTCCATTTTTTGTGTACATGAGCATATAGAACTAAAAGTAAGATGAGTTGAATATTGATGCAAGTAGAAATGCAAATCACAACATGTAAATGATCCCCTATGGAACAGAGCTTACCTAAATTATAAAAAAAAAAAGTGAACAAATTGATAAAAGGTACCACGCTTAAGCTTTGACAAGCCACATCACCAACCTCCAAAATGGGCACCTAACTTCCTAAAGAACATATATAAGGTACTTTATATAGAGAGTTCTAGAAGCACAACTTTTGCCCACAGTGGGCATCCTAGAATAAAAATCATCTCCTGTTATTTCAGAACACCAACAAGGCCTCTGACAATCTAGTTGGGTTCAGCTCTGTGAGGTGTGGCTGTAGAAATTTGTATGACTTTGCTAACTCCCCATTTGATTATGAATAAACATAAAAATACAAGATCACATCAGCTTACTCAGCCTCTATATAATCAGCACGCCTACGCTGTTAGGCTTAGGGCTCCTTGGATATTTAGGCACAGTCATTTCTAATTAATTTACCAACTAAATTTAAATCAAGCACCTAATTTGCAACAGTAGATTGGCATGGTTAATTTGCATAAAAATCCACTTAGTAATGCTAATAAAAATGAAGACTTTTAGCTGAAAATCTCCACAGCATCATAAACTTAGGAATGGATGTGAAACAACTGAAGAATGGTTATAACCATTACACTGAAATGCAAAATGGACACAAAGCTACCATCAATCCTACAACTAATTAAGAATCCAATACCAACATTACACACTGGAATGTCGACAAATTAGTAAAAATAGTAAAATAGCACTCAAATACAACTACCATTTTAGTACCAGGAATTTAAAAAAAAAAAGGGTTAAATTTCAGTAAACATTATAACAATTCATCCATTCATTATCAACAAATTAAGCAATAGAAACATTCCAGCACTAAACCATAGAAAAGATTCAAAAAAAAAAAAAAAACAAGACCAAGACGCATTTCCGGTCTTTACCAAAAACCATAAAATCACTCACCAAAAAAGCCTCCACAGCTTCCAACTCCAACCACAGCATAAACGCTGCCTGCGCTTTCTCTACAGTCTTTGGCCTCCCAGTAAGACACTTAGCCACAATCGCATCACACACTTCTTTCGCATACCTACACAGAAAAACAACAACATTAAATTAAAAACCACAAAAAAATCAAGTGAAGAAAAAAAACAAATTCCACCACCTTCCAGCATCCGCATCGGCAGCACGTAAAAACGCAATCAAAGCATCGAGCGCTTTCTCCTGTACAGGCGCATTCGAATCCACAACCGTTTTCCTAAACAACGGAGCTAACAAAAAACCGCAACAAGATGAATCCACATTTGCGACACAAATCACAGATCCGAAACCTAAAAACTGTATTAAAAAAAAATGAAACCCTAACTAACCGAATTCACGAAGTCTGGAGTCTTTAGGATCGGAAATGGAATTACAAAGAGAGGCCAAATCGATATTGGCTTCGTTTCTAACTTTCCAGTTCTTGTGTAACAACCGATCTTCCCATGCTAATTTCTTCGCTTCCTTTAACAACTTCTCTTCTTCCGACATTTTCTTTCTTTTAGATCTCTCGCAATTTCACAGCGGCGATTTTTCTGAATATTTTTCTTCCTTTTCTTTTAAAGTTCCTCTCGCCGGCGAGAGAGGTTGGGAAGAGAAATGACAAAATCAGGGTATAGATCAGAGAGGAGGAGAGTACGATAAGTTATTTATTTATTTATTTATTTAATGTTGCTAAATCAAAAATCAAGAGAGAGAAGTATTTTGAGATGGACGTTTTTGAATTTGGAGAGAGTTTTCGACGCGCGGTGTGGGGAGTTGAATGCACGTGTTAAGGTAAGGGGATTGGAGGGTGACGGTTGTTTGGGAGGGAGGGGATGGTCAAGTAAAGGAAGGGGGGAAAGCAAAGTGATTTTGGGAAAATCGTTGAAATGGAAAGAAAGTAAACGGTTTTCAATATAAATTTATTAAGTTGTGTTTTTTGTATTTTTATGGTTTTTTAGTGGGTGTTTTGCTCTGCAGTGTTTTCTGCGATTGAGGCTTACCGCAAAGCCAAAGTGTTTGGTAAGTATTTGTGTCGCAGGTTTTTAGTTGTGGATCCCGCAAGAAAATTGTGTTTCAAACTCGGTTTTGAAAAGCATCACATAGATGCTTTTCTTCAACCTCTGTTGCAGCAACATGGATCGTGTTTTTTCTACTACATACATGTCTTTCGCGTAATGTCCATCGTGCTCATCGTTGCCTTCCTCTCTACCATCGCCAACAATCTTTCTCTCTCTACAGAGTCATACCTGCACCCTCTCTCTCCTCCATAGCCACGGTCGTGCCCTTTCTCTCCTCCACAATCACGGCCCCTGCCACTCTCTCTCCACAGTCACGACAACTCCCTCTCTCCCCTCCACGGTCACGACACCTCCTACAGGAAGAACCACCTCGCCCTCCTCTATCCATCAGTATCGGCCAGTGACCCTCTCGTCACAGTCGGGCATGTTACTATTCAATTATTACGTGAACAATAACTTCATGAATTATATTTCACGTTGAATGCAACGTACCATTTTGTGTGTTGTGTTTTTTTTTAACTTAACTCTTGGGCTGGGCTGGACCTCCTCTTGGCCCAACCCATGTCGAGGATAGTTGGGCATTTTAGCCCACCTAGGCTGGGCCGACCCATTTAGTTGGGTCATACCTAGTTTGATTTTAAAAATATATATATAAATAAAAAATAAAAAACATGTGTATATAGAGATTAGTCTTGATAAAAGAAAAAGGCATGTGACTTCGTTTCACTCCACAACCTTGTTGTTTTTCGATTGATTATGAATCAAAAACTTGCAGCTAGATTTGGCCTTAGAATTATATATCTACAACTGGATCACAAATGTTGTTACTAATGATATTGTTACTAGATGTTGTTCATCCATCAAATAGCAAGAGATCTTAGAGGCATTAACGTATCGATTTAGTTCGTGATAAAATTGCAAGTAATTTGATGGGAGAAAAAAAAACAAATATCTAATTTACTTGAATTATTAATTACATTTTATTGTTATGATTATTAATCTACAATATTTAAAAATCAAAATATATATGTGTGTGTGTGTGTTCTTTAAAGTAATTTCAAAAATTGACAGCAATATGAAAAGCATGGTAACCAAACACTCAAAATTGTTTTTCATTAAACCTTAAACTCAACCATAATTTTAAATAAACTCAACTATAGTTTAAACCAAACACTACAATTTTAGTTATGAACCGCAGCTAAAAGCGCTTTTTATGAAACTGTTTTTTTTCAACCTCAACCACAACAGCAACAGTCATGCCAAACAAACTCTTATTTTAAGTTTTTTTTTTCTTTTTGGTTAAAGACAATGATTGAGGAAATATGTTATTTTTAATAAAAGTGAAATTATATAGGTATTTTAAATAAATTAGAGATTTTCTATAGTTGTAACTTTAAGTTATAAATTATTAGGTATTTTTATTCATCTATTATATCATAATAAATTATTTTATTATCATAATAGATATAGAGTTAAAGGTCACAGCTAGGATACAAATTCACATCACAAGTAAAACTTTTTTATTAGACAATCAACCAAGTCATTAGCCTTTTTAAAGATATGAGAAAAGACCATGATTTCAAAGAATTAGAAAATACTAGCGAATTTGCCCGCGCGTTGCGCTAGACTTTTTTTCTTTGTAAGAAATTGATTGATTTTATACATGTTGTAATTTTTTATTTTCATATTTAATTAGTAAAATTGTAATTGATAGAATCTGTTAAAAACATGTTTTTTCCCGCCTAAGAGTGATTGAATGTTGCTACTGTTAAAATTATTTTGATAATTATTTAATTAGTAGATTGTACAATTGGAATTGAATTTTTTTTGTGATTGTTGTGTATGTTTTATTTGTTTCATGAATTATTTCATGAGCAAATAGTAAAATTACAATCGTTGAATTGTAGCATAGATGAGTTATTTGTATTATGCAACAAACAATTTGATTGATAATTTATTTTAACTACTCTGGTAATAATTTAATTGGTAGATAGCAAAACCGTAATTGATCAAATTGACTAAAGATATATTATTTGTTGTCTGTAACATACTAATTGTTTGTTGGGCATGTTTTAGCTATTTGTCGAATAATTTATTTGACAGATAGTAAAAATGCAACTGCTAAAATTTATCAAAGATGATTTTTTGATTTATTATTATATTAAAAAAATATAGAACACTGAGTTTAAATTAATGTGAGATTTTTAAAGAAAAGTCAGTTCAAATTTTTATATATATTTTAAGACATTAATATGAAAAAAAAATATCACAGTATATAATTACTTTCTCCTATTTTTTAAGGAAAAAGTCTAGAAAATAATAAATATAAAAATTTAGGACCATTAACAATTTTATTACATGTTAAAAAATCTGGTGCTGACTGTGGCGAAATGCAGAGCAATTTTTTAATTTATTATTGTAGATAATTTGACACAATTTCTCTACATGTCTTGTCCACGTGTGGTTTTGTATATTTCTTTTGTCTACCTTTCTTGTCCACGTGTGGTTTCGTATACTTCTTTCATCTATTTGTCTTGTCCACATGTGGTTTCATATTTTTTTTTTCATGATATGAGATCTGAAATATTATACATAAAAAAAAACATGGAACTTATTTTTCACAAAAATAACATTAACTAATGAATTTTTATCACAATTATTATAGCTGTCATTATAAATATTATTATACATAATTAATATTCTAATTATTATTGGTCATACTATCGATGACACCATTATTGTTGTTTAATTTTTTTATTTGTTAAAATTTATTCCTCGTATTATTATATTAAAAATATTTTAGAATAATGATAGTAAATTATCATTTGTTGAAAATAATAAACAAGTCATTTATATATATATATATATAGGGACAAATTTGTATTTAGCTATTTTAAAAAAGTATGTGCATTAACCTTAATGCCCCCAGTGGTTCCTGTGAATTTTTATCCTCATGGCTATTTTATTGTGCAAAAATATGGAGAAAAACCAAAATTACCCCCAGACAGTCTAGTAATGCCAATCGGTCCTGTAGAAAATTAAAAAATACCCCTGATCTGAAGGCAAGGGTTGAGGTGCACTGAGGGGTGAAATCGTTAATACACTGTTGTAATCCATAATGTTTTGTGAGTGTGTGCACAATGTTTGAACGAGCTATTTTAGGTTTTTTTCTTAATAATAATAGTCGTAGTGTGCGTAAGCTAGCCTGGACACACTAATTATAAAAAAAATTATATAAGTGGGAAAAAAGTGCAAAAAGGGTTCCTAAAATTATTTGTGGCGCGCATAGCTGGCCCGGACACCCCGGTTATTAAAAAAAAGTATACGTGGGAAAAAAATTATGGGGTGCGTAAGCTGACCCGGACACCCTAGTTATAAGAAAAACCCAAATGAAATGTATACGTGGCAAAAAAAAAAACAGGAAAAAAATGTAAAAAAAAAATGGCTAAAAAAAACTGCAAGGGGAAAGCACCTTTCCAAACAATAATGAGAAAAAAAATCACGGTGCGCGTCAAATGACCCGGATAGGCAGATCATAAAATAAAACAAAAAAAAATGTATAAGTGGCAAAAAAATAGGGAAGAAAATGTAAAAAAATAATAGGTCCAGAGACTAGTCATGAAAAATCATGGTGTGTATAAACTGACTCGAACACCCCAATCATAAAAAAAAAGTATAGGTGGAAGAAAAAAACAAGAAAAAAAATGTTAAAAAAATAGGTCTGGAGATTAGTCATGGTGCATATAAGTTGCCACGAATACCCCAGTTATAAAAAAAACAAATAAAAGAAACCTGGTTATAAAAAAAACATGAAAAGCCCCTTCTCTAACAAAAATGAACAATGAAATCACACCATGAACGCATGCAAGATGATGATCTATAGTGAAATGGAAGATTTAAGAGTATGATGAACGACGTACCTGTTAATACCGTTGGGTAGAGGAGGTCGAGGTGGTTCTTCTGATCGTGGTGGCGTCGGAAATGGTGGCCTGTGGTGGCCGGAATGGACGTTGGAAGGCAGTCGGTTGTGCTTGCTGTCGCGGGTTGTTATCCTGCTGCCTCGCCGGAGAAGATGAATGAGCTGCTGGCGTGGTGGTGGGGATGCTGGTGACTAAGGAGAGGTGTGTGGTGGTCGGTTTTGGTGATCAAAGTTGCTGACCGAGAGGGAGAGAGAGAGATGTCGGTGTCTGGTTTTAGTGAGAGAGAGTGGACTGACGGAGAGAAACGACCAAGGAGGGTGAATTCATACTGGAGATGAGGGAGATGAAGATTATCTCGGTTTTAACATGAATTTTTCCTTTTTTTTCCTTGTTTTTGCTTGCCTTTTCTTTGCCAAAACTCAATAAATTTCCCCAAAATTTTCCCGCTTCCTCTATTTTGTTTTCTCTGTTTTTCCTTTCTCTGCTCGTTCTCTCTCCGTTCTACTCTCTACTCTCTATGTAAAATACTTTCTCATCTCGATTGTCCCCCCCTTTATCTGCACATGCATGCAGCTATTTATAGCAGAAGGTGGCAACCCTTCGGCTGCCCATTACGTGCAGCGATGGGTTGCCGCCTCTGCAATGTCCAGCGGCGTGCGTGTGTTGCTACAGTGGCGTGCCTATCACTGTTCAGGTGACTGAAAGTGCAGGCACGCCTGCAAGTTTGCAAATGATTTGGGAAAGTAAAAAATGCAATTTGGTCCCTCAATTTATAATTGTTCTAATCGAACCCCCAATTGGCTTTAAACTTTCAATTTTGTGCAATTGTATCGTCGTTATAATTTCGAGAGCATCCTTAGCTTTGCACGCTCTTTTTTATTCTGGTCCTTGGTTTCTGATATGCGCGATTCAACCCCTATAGACCATTAAACACTTAATTCAATCAATTCGGCTCCCGATTTCGCATGATTGGCTTGGAAAATTTTAAACCAGTCTCCGAAAATTCCAATCTCATCAATTGAACCCGAATTAAATTCAAAACTTGATTTCTCATCTATTAAGCTCTTAATAAAATTAATTAGGCCAATTTACAATACAATCAAGTTCTTGCCCTTAATTAAATCTTTCGATTGGACCCTAAATTAATTCTCAAACATAATTACACTTTTAAATCGGCCAATGATTAAATCAAACTGACCCATAAAAATATAATCATATCATTCGACTTAATTTTTTATGTAGATTTATCCTATAATAAATTACTTTAGCCTTGAATCTGCGATTTACTTCATTATGGGCACAAAAAAGGTACAATCAAGCTTAAAAAACATCCAAAATTTCACCTTGATTTTCCTAACGACACCAACCCCTTTTATTTTTATTTTTTTTATTTTCAGGTAGTTTTGGGGAATAACCCAAAATTGGGTTTGACAAGTGTGGATGAACAGTAAATCAGCGAGTTGATTTAGCTGTATAGATAATAATTAAAGGGCAATGAAGTTGTATAAAGTTCTCATTGGGTTAAGGTTTTTCTAAGACATTGTTTATTATTGTGATTTAACTGCCTTTTTGAAAATTTAATCTTTTTAGTTTTAGATTAAAAAAAAATAGTGTTCATCTATCATACTTTCAAACAGGCTTTAAGACTGATAATTATATTGAAGCATTAAAGATCAATGATTAAACTGAAATCCCTGACTTTTAATAAATGATCCATTTATATTACACTTTTGCAATAGCTAGTTGGCTTTTATATGGATTAGACCATAACTTTATTCTATATGAGTTTTGCAAAATATCATTCTTAGTGTATAAAAAATTATTATTAATATTTTAATAATAATTAATAATAATTTCCCATTTAGGCAACATCATTGAATACATTATTATTCCTAGGTCGTTACATCATCCAAAACGTGTTATATTCCTTACTTTTGTTTGCATAAGTTAGTAGCCAAAAAACTATATTATTCAAAAGATCATCCATTGTTTTCAAGAATCACCTAAATAGTCCCTCCTCATCATACTACCTTACACTAGATTTTCCACACCTCCTAATCATTTAGAAGGAGACAAGACACTATTTTAGTAATAAAAAAAATCATAATTTTTGCATTTGTTTGGATATAAAATGAGTATTTGCTATCAAATATGTCAAGTATCATTGGCAACACAACTTTAGGTGGAGCAATGAGAGATATTAGGAAGTAAAATCAAGTATGTGATAACAATACAAGATTTTATAATGAAGTTCCTTTACTTTTATGAATCCAAATTAACTTGTCCATGGTATCACAATAAGACCCTTATATGGCTAGTATCCTTGTCTAATTAAAATAGAGACCCCAATAATGTTAAAAAATTGCGCAAAGGAGAAGTGATGAAGTCTAAATATTTAGCATTGACAAAAACAAAAGTCTCATTTTTTTTAAGTGACAAAAACAAGTAAAAACCACCATTTAGTTTAATTTAAACATAATTGATATTATTATTATTATTATTATGCATTATAGGACTTTGATTTTATATCAATTGCAACTATGATTCTTAATATGATTGCTAGTATTATTTCATTATATTGATGTTGAAATCATGTTTAGCATGTTTATAGATTTAGAATTATATGCACTTTAGACTTTTTTCTTAAAACTTTTTTTAATCTTTTGAATGATCTTGTTATGATAAACTTAATACCATTATTCAATAGTCTAATATATTTATAACTATGAAAACACAATAATTCTCCATCATCGTATGAAAACGACAATTCTAGAAAATTTAAGATACATAACGTGATGGATATATTAATATCTTGATATATTTTATATGTTACACAAAATTGTTTAAAAGTAAATAAAAAATACTACTTTATAAATTTTATTGATTAATTTTTACAAAAACTAAAATATATTGTGCTTTTACTAGGTACCATCTCACAAAATACTATTCATTGCAATAATATTTTTTTTAACTTTTTTAATATATATACATATATATTTAATTTAATTATTTAACATTTAATATTGGAGATTAAATTTCATGATTTGTTGCGGTTTACTTTCTACATGGGTATTTTAGTCTCATAACCTAAGTTATGAATTTAGCGGCTTAATCAGATTGACTGAAGTTGTTTGTTTTATCTTTTTTTTTAGTTTTTATATTTTTATCTTAGTTTCATCTCGATCATTTATATGTGCTGATCAATAAACAATGGCTCTATTTCAACTTTTTGCAAGTTTTAATGGTCATTTAAATACAATTATATTTTAATATTTATTTAAAAATTAAAAAAAATATTATATCTAAGAAATATTTTTTAAAAAACAAATATTATACATTATAATATTAACTACAACAAAATAACAACATATTTAACAAAAAATCACATTGTTTTTTTTTTAATAAAATTGATGTTTTGTTACTAGATGACAAGTAACTGTTAAATAATATATTTAATAAAAAAATAATAAATTTAGATTATTTTTTAAATATATGAAATCTTTTAACTAGTTTACACCAAAGAAATTTATTTTGATATAGACGAATTGCCTAAAACATTTGACATCAAATTTAAGAAATATAAGTGGTAATAATTAATTTAAAGATAAAAAATTACATTATTTCCAATTTTTTCACGATTATGATCATAATTATAATTACTAAAATGATTCAAGCTTCTGATGCAAATCAGGAGACAAATGCAGAGCAGGATCAGGAGGCAATTGAGGCAGATCATGAGACAAACAAAGTGCTAGATATGGATACGATTGTGACATCTATCGTTTCAAGAAGTCTAAATTTAGTCAATTTTGTTAATTGTTGAAATCATTTTATTTGTCCGAATTTATTTAAATTTCCAAATTTATTGTTTTCCTAGTTAAGATTGGAAACTGTAAGTTGTCATAGCTATTTAAGGAGAAGAATGTAAAAGACAAAGGTAGTTCTTGTTATTTTTTCAATTGAATAAAATTGAGTTTGAGTTTACTAGTGGAGAGATTCCAGTAACTCCAGAGAGATTTTGCAACAAGCCTGAACTGAATTTCTTTGAGATTTTGAAACCTGCAGTTCACAACACCTATTTGGTATTAGAGCCTTTCATCTATGCGAGTAACACGAAGTGGAACTTCTTACGCCATGGCCACCACTCAGAATCGAACCAACCCCAATCCAAAGAGCCAAACCCCGATTCACCCAAGCCCTACCAGCCATAACCCAAACAACCCACACACTACCAACCAAGAACCAAATCATTCCAACAAAATCCAAACACTCAGAACCCAAACACACGAGACTCAAACCAACCACAACTACATAATCAGCTGGATCAGATTGCCACAGTTATGGCACAAGTTATTCGTCGATTGGATGTCAAGGAGGAACGTTATGCTCGGGAGGAGTATGATCCTTCTAATCAGCGTGGGCGCAGAGGAATTCACAGGGCAGGAGTAGACCCTAATGATGCAGACAACATTCATGAGAATGAGGAAGAAAATCTGGAGTACGAGGGTCATGCAAAACAAGAGCATATTGCTGCTAATAGGTTCCAGAGGACACTGGCTCCAAGGGATTAGTTAAAAGTTTTGGTAGTGGGGGTTCAAAGGGGATTACAAGGCCTACCAATGAAAGTCCCCAATGTTATAAGTGTAAAGGCTATGGACATTATGCAGTGGTATGTCTGACAAGGGATAAAAAACTAGCCTTTGTATGTGAAAAGGAATTGCTTGTGATGGAAGAGGACATTGAAGCAGAAGAACCCAGCGAGGATAGTGACAGTGAAGGGGAACATTTGAGTGCGTCAGCCTTGCCTAGTTGTGTAATTAATAAGGTGCTGACTAGAGAAGAGAGAGATCCAAGCTAATCCCGAATGGTTGCGTACCAATATTTTCCATACACGAATGGAGCATAATAATCGAGCATTAAACATCATTATCGAAAATGAGAGTGGGATGAATGTAATTGTTGAATCTGCAGTTGAATGTTTGGGCTTAAAAATGGAGAAGCATCCCCATCCCTACCGAATTAGTTGGGTTAATGACACTAGTTTAGTATTGGTAAAGCAGCGATGCTTGATTAAGTTTTCATTGGCAAAACATTATGTGGATGAGGCTTGGTGCGATGTCATTCCAATGACCGTGTGCCACATGTTATTAGGACGACCATGGCTCTACGATCGTAAGGTGCTTTCGATGGTTATACTAACACATACTCTTTTAAGTTTAAAGGCAAAAAATTTGTTCTAGACCCGCTACATATCTTAGAGTTTTTTAAGGCTGAAAATGAAGCTTGGCTAGTCTTAATGATGAGACAATTCACTCGGGTCATGCAAGAGGAAAAAAATGGTACTCATGTTGGTTTCATAAGAGTCAAAACAAAGTGACAACACCATCCCAATGGAGCTGTCGAAGCTGTTGCAGAAATTCCAGGATGTCATGCCAGCTGAAATACCAAGGCTGCTTCCTCCAATGAGGGACATACAGCATGCTATTGATTTGGTCCCTGGTTTCTCTTTGCCTAATATCCCCCACTATCGATGAGTCCAGTAGAAAATGAGGAGCTTCGTCGCCAAATTCAGGAATTACTTGATAGAGGTTTCATTTGAGAAAGTTGTAGTCTTGCGCTGTCCCAGTGCTGCTGACACCAAAGAAAGACGGCAGCTGGAGGATGTGTATTGACAACCACGCAATCAACAAAATTACTTTAAGGTATCGATTTCCCATTCCACACCTCGATGACATGTTGGATTTATTGAATTGTTCTTCTATATTTACTAAGCTCGACCTTCAGAGTGGATATCACCAAATTTGAATACGATTAGGAGATGAATGGAAGACAGCATTCAAAAAAAAAATGGTTTGTTTCAATGGTTAGTTATGCTTTTTGGATTGACTATTTATTCCGACCATGTAGTATCCCACATCGGCGGGTGAGAGAGTGGTAGCTGATCTTATTAAGAGTGCTGGTTTCATACTTGTCAAGCGCGTTTTGTGGTGTCAGGCTTAGAAGTGGGCTCGCGTTACCAGGAACAAAACCGTGAGGGGGGTAAGGCCCAAAGCGGACAATATATGGCAGGTTGGGGCGGGCTGTTACATTTTGGTATCAGAGCCAGGTCGAACCTTTGGGACTTGGAATCTTGATGTAAATTTGGAAATGTATTGCAGGATGGTTCGAACCAAACAACAAGCTAGAACTGACCCAACCCCTAGACGAGGAAGGGGGTCAAGTTTACATTATGACAGTAGGATAGAGGGGGATTCTGTGGCAGATACAACCTCTCATGCACCTGTGGTATTGGTTCAATCCGAAAGGGGAGAATCAACAGGAGGTCAAGAAAATGCTACATCTCGACGTGCAGATGTACCTCCAGCGGAGGCTTCTGAAGGCGAGAGGCAAACCCATATATCTTCCCCAACAGTGCCAAGGGTTGCGCCGAACCTATTGTCAGATCCAACTTTTCTGGAACATATAGTACAAGTTATGGCAGCAGGGATAGCGGCAGGTACTTCCAGTGTAGCCCCTAGATCAGAGAGGATCGTCACAATAGTACAATGGGTAAAAGGTATGCGAGAAATGAGTTACGGAACCTTCTCAGGAGAGGAGGACGCAGAGATTGCTGGACATTGGATCCGTAAGGTTAAAAGAGTTATAGAACAAATAGGGATACCTGAGGAAACAAAGGTAGATTGTCTGTCCTAATTATTGACAGAAAGTGCTCATTCTTGGTGGGAGACTAATAGGGGGAGAAGAGTAGAAGAGGTGTTGAGATGGAGGGATTTTCGGGAGGAGTTTGAGGAGAGGTATTATTCCTGGGAGCACAGAAGGGAAAAAGAACAGGAGTTTTTAAATTTGAAGCAAGGGAACATGACAGTTTTAGAGTATGAGAAGAGGTTTCAAGATTTAACACCTTTTGCCTCCACCTATCTTCCCACGGAGCGCCACATAGTAGACAGGTTTCGTGATGGACTAAGACAGGAACTGAGAATGATATTGATGGCTATGCAATTTCAGTCTATACAGGATCTGGTACGGACTGCTCAGGGTATAGAGAGGGTAATAAGGGATACGACAAAGTCAGTTATTGAACAGGGACAAATGACAGGGTTTAAGAGAAGAGATTCAGGGTTTGCATCTGGGAGAACTCCTTTTCCATAAAAAAGGAAGAATGCACAGATGTTGGGGCAATTTCTATTGAGAGGTGGGAGCTCCACCCATGGAAGTAGTTCAGGAGGATTTAGGCAGACTGGTAGAACAGGATCCTGGGGAGGACAGGTCAGACAAGGAACCATGACTATTGAGGGGTCTACAGAGTAGAGGGGACCCATGTATCCTTTATGTCAGAGGTGTGAGCAAAGACACCCGGGGGATTGTTCTACGATGCCAGGAAGATGCTATATCTGCAAAGGAGAGGGGTATCGATGGAAGGAGTGCCCACATATGGGTAGAGGTTGTTATTATTGTGGGGACACGAGTCATCGAAAAAAGGATTGTCCTCATAGGGCTACTGAGGGAAACCAAAGTCGGAGGATCGATGTTCAAAGTCACCAACAGTCAATTATGGTTGATCAACCTGCTAGACCTACCTCGTCAGGGATAAGTGCTACTCGAGGGAGGCCCAGGTTTCAGGAGGGAAGAGTTCAGGGTCGGGTATATCATATGACTCAAGAGGATGTGGGAGTTATGCCTGATGTTATAGCAGGTACAATACAATTAAATACAATGCAAGTTTATACCTTGATTGATCCTGGAGCTAGTCATTCATTTGTTTCATGTAGAATTGTGGAAAGATTGCATGTGGTGACTCACAAGTTGAGGATAAAGGTGACAATTAGTACCCCTTTTGGAGAAAACATAAATATTGATGATATATATAGAGGAGTGAAACTATATATTGGAGGGTTGAAATTGAGTGTGGACCTTATGCCATTAGAATTATATGACTTTGACTTGATTTTAGGCATGGATTGATTAAGCAAACATAGGGCACAAGTGGATTGTTTTACTAAAACAGTGACTATCCAGGGAATGAATGTTGTATTTAAAGGAGAGAAAAAAGTTATTCCAAACTGTATGATTTCAGTCTTAAGGGCTAGAAGGTTAATGAGGAAGGGTTGTCCTGTTTGGTTAGCTCATGTAATAGAGACAAAAATGGGCAGTGTGGACTTGACTAGTATTCCTATGATTTCTTCGAGAAATTCTTTATGAGATTATCTTGTATTTCTATTTCAGGTCCATCATCTTCACGTCAGGAGTAAAGCTATCGTTTCTTAGTTTTTTGTATCCAATAGTAATTTGTATAAAGTAAATGTGGCAAACTGATATGTATGTTCACCCTTTTTGAAAAAAAAAATTGGAACGTAAGAACATTAACTTGCTTGTCGTATTTTATTAAACAATAACTGGATTTATATCAACTCTAGTATAAAATGGTTGAATGATGTTAAATGTATGGTTTATTAAATAATGGTTGCGATGAGGATGATGTTTAAGGTTTTGTAGACCCAGGATGAATGGGTCAAGATTGAATTAAGGGTTATTTTATTACCCATCTGTTACTGTTTTGGGATTGGTTACTGTTTTAGAACTGTTACTGTTTTGAGACCTGTTACGTTTAGGGTTATGTTACTGTTTGCTTGTGATTGAGAAAAAAAAATTACTTGGTCATCCCCAAGAGTAGGGGGTGTTACATTTTGGTATCAGAGTCGACCTCACTGGCTTTCCGGTTGTGCCAACGGGGTCGTCAGGCTCCTTAAAGGAGGTGGATTGTAGTATCCCACATCGGCGGGTGAGGGAGTGGTATCTACTCTTTTTAAGAGTGCTGGTTTCATACTTGTCAAACGCGTTTTGTGGCGTCAGGCTCAGAAGTGGGCTCGCGTCACCAAGAACAAAACCGTGAGGGCGGTAAGGCCCAAAGCAGACAATATATGGCAGGTTAGGCCGGGCTGTTACAGACCATGACTCATTGAAGCACTTACACTCTCAGAGTAAAATGAATGCACAACATGCTCGTTGGATGGATTATGTTCAACAATTCGAGTTTTTGATTAAGCACAAGGTTGGAGCACAAAATAAGGTGGTAGATGCATTAAGCAGGAGGTCTCATCTGTTACATATCTCCTCAGTGACAGACAATGGGTTTAAGCATTTAACAAAGAAGTATACGAGTGATGAGGATTTCGGTAAGATATGGAATGATTTATCTAGTCCTGGTATGCAAATTCAAAATGATTATATGCTGCGTGAGGGGTTCTTGTTTTTTAGGTCACGTCTATGCATTCCACGTGGGTCCTTTCGGGAATTCCTCATTTCAGAGCTCCATGGAGGTGGACTAGCTGGACATTTCAGGTATGACAAGACTTATGCTCTTGTAGCTGATCAATTTTATTGGCCACAGTTACGAAAAGATGTGCATACCATAATGGACAAATGCGGAATTTGCCAGATCAACAAGGGGACTAAGCATCAAGCGGGTCTTTACACACCACTGCCCATCCTGGACAAACCATTGTAGCATATTAGCATGGATTTTGTCCTTGGGTTGCCAAGAACCCTTCGTCAACATGATTCCATTATGGTAGTAGTGGATCGCTTCTCCAAAATATCTTATTTCATCTCGTGTCACAAAACTTTTGACGCATCCAAGACAACATCTCTATTCATGAAGGAATTTGTCCGTTTACATGGTATTCCACATTCTATAGTTTCAGATCGAGATGTGAAGTTTGTAAGTTATTTCTAGAAAATTTTGTGGGAAAAATAGGGACAATGTTAATGTTTTCGAGTGCTTTTCACCCTTAAACAGATGGCTAAACAAAGTCGACCAACTGAAGTCTAGGCAATCTACTACGCTACCTTGTAGCAGATCATATTACCAGCTGGGATTTGGTCCTACCACATGCTGAATTTTCTTTTAACAATTTTGTCAATAGATCAACAAGTTGTGCTCCATTTGAAGTACTTTACGGTGTCAGACCAAACACTCCACTAGATATAAACTCCCTACCATTACCACCTCGACCCAATGAAGTTGCCTTGGATTTTTCCAGCTACATGTGCCATCTTCACGAAGAATGCAAACGACGCCTGACAGTCAGTACAAACTCATATGCAGCTGGAGCCAACTCCCATCGTAAGGATCGTTAATTTAATGAAGGGGATATGGTTCTTGTTCGCCTCAAGCCAGAGCGTTTTCCATCAGGTTGTTTTACCAAGTTTCATGCACGTTGAGCTGGACCCTTTAAAATTATTAAGAAATTGGGCAGTAATGCTTATGTTGTTGGGTTGCCATCTGAATTTGGAATTAGTCATGTGTTTAACATCGAGGACATTACTGCATTCAAGGGAGAACCCTTTGCATTACCAGTTCAGGACGTACACCCAGTTCTTCCACTTCCTGAAAATACAACACCACGTGATGAGATTGTTGCCATCCTTGACCACCAATTTGTTTCAATGGGACGAGAGGGCTATTACAAATTCTTAGTCTAGTTGAAAAATCATCCTCATTCAGAATTAGTGTGGTAACAAGCTTCGAAACTGCAACGATTGCACCTCCATCTCTTTACTACTTACCTTCGTCATAACTTGTTGGAGTCAAGTTCTTTGGGAGAGCCGACAATTGATGCAAATCAGGAGACAAATGCAGAGCAGGATCAGGAGGCAATTGAGGCAGATCATGAGACAAACAAAGTGTCAGATATGGATACGATTGCGACATCAACATAGCTGTTGCAGTCTTGGAATTCTATCTTTTGAAGAAGTCTAAATTTAGTCAATTTCATTAATTGCTGAGATCGTTTTATTTGTCAGAATTTATTTAAATTTCCTAATTTATTGCTTTCCTAGTTAAGATTGGAAACTGTAAGTTGTCATAGCTATTTAAGGAGAAGAATGTAAAAGAAAAAGATAGTTCTTGTTATTTTTGCAATTGAATAAAATTCAGTTTGAGTTTACTATTGGAGAGATTCCAATAACTACAGAGAGATTTTGCAACAAGCCTGAACTAAATTTCTTTAAGATTCTAAAAACTGCAGTTCATGGCACCATCTTCCCTGCAGTTCATGGCACCATCTTCCATATCTGAATTCATTTGTAAAGTAATATGAATAAGATGATTTGTATGTTTTTCTTGTACAACTCTCAATTATATTGCATTTAATAATTTTAGATATTTATTTTGTGTCGTAGATCAAATAATTTTTTTAACATAAAAATTATTGATAATAGAGATTTCTTGTAAAAATAAATAAATAATGTGAGGTTTGATCCAAAGTTGTTAATACCATTCTGTTCTAGCCGGTTTCATGCCAAAAAATAAACCGAGACAAAACGGTATCATTTTTTATCTCAGTTTTAATTCCGACTCGTTCCAGAAATATCGGCTAAATACGGCCAGAACACCTCGGTATCTTTCCGGGTGTGCTGTTCTTGCTCAAAATCATATATAATTCATTATATATGATCAGTACAACCCCGAAACGACACGCTAAAACGCTCCGAAACCGAAACGTTCTGTACCAATAAAAAACCAAAACAGTATTGACAACCTTTGTTTGATCTGATGTGATCTGGTTATCTTAACAACTTTAATAATAACTCAAGTCAACCCGAATTGATTCACCAACCATAGGACCATAATAAGTTTATATAAAATAAATAAATTAAACAACTTTTTTTGTAACAATATTAAATAATGGATAAAAAGAGGGGCAAGTTTCCAGTGGCCTGTTAGCTCCAGCACATGGGCTCTGGCTGAAAGAAGCGAGGGAAGCGCCAGTCCGCTATGGAACAAACAAGCACCGGCCCTAAGGCTCGCTAAAAAACCCCCGCCTATCCCGAGAGCAAAAAACCTAACTCGGCCCAAAACAAGGCCTTAGAAAAGAAAGCAATCGAAAAGGGCCTCGAGCCCATTACGAGCCTAAAACCAAACAGGCGCCCTTCAAAGGCCCAACCTTCCTTCCCGTAGAGCAAGTCTTCAACGTTCATGGCAACTGTAACATGTAATTAAAATGCGAACTGCCAGAACTCAGAAACCCAGCTTAGATTGAACGAGCCATAAACCCGCGCTCCGCCGCAGGGATTAATTTTTTTTTTTATCTATTTTTAATACATATAATTTTTATTTTATATTTTGGTTTTTTATTTTTATTTTTTAATTTTTAATTTAGTTTCAAAAAAAGTAAAATTACCGAGACACCCCACTAATAATTCTTGTTTTTTGTTTTATTTGAAAGTATTATGATTATTGGACTATGCATAGAAATGAAAAAAATTAAAAATACCTTTGATACCATGACATTATTTTAAACACATTTTACAAAATAAAATAAATATATAAAAAACCAATATACATTTTTAAAAGTTCTACGACGCCGCACGCGTCATCCGAAATGTGCATGAGCTCTGAAATTGACGTCGTGCCCACAACACCCGACAAAAATATAATTAAAAATTAGTAAATTACCAATACACCCTTACAACCAACTAATGGATTTTGTCTTATAAGGGGTATATACGTACTTATACAACTTGTGGTGCGCATCAGCTGATCCGGACACCCTAATTATAAAAAAAAGGTTCGAGGATTAGTCATGGTGCGCTTAAGCTCACCCAGAGACCCCAGTTATAAAAAAATATATAAGTGAAAAAAATAAAAATAAATAAAAGCTTAAGCTGGCCCGGAGACACCGGCTATAAAAAAATATATAAGTGAAAAAAAAAGTATAAGCATGAAAGAACTGTAGCAATCCGTATTGTTTTTTTTTTAAATCAGTCCAAGAATTAGTTGTGGTGTACTTAAGCTGGCCTGTAGACCCCGGTTGTAAAAAAAATTGTATAAGTGAACAAAAAAAATTATAAGAAAAAAAAAATATCAACGGGAAAGCACTTTAGCAAAAAACAATGGGTCTGAGGATTAGCCGCGGTACGTATAAGCTGGTCTGGACACCTTAGTTATAAAAAAAATTGGATCCGGGGATTAATTATGGTGCGCTTAAGCTACTCCGGACACACGATCATAAAAAATATATATAAGTGGAAAAAGAAAAAAAATTAAAAAAAGTATAACCAGAAAAAAAATATTTCATGGAAAAAATGAAAAAAACAAATTAGAAAAAAAAACTATAAAAAAATTAGATAAGTAAAAAATAATAATAATAAAAAGCTTAAACTGACTCAGAGACCATGGTTATAAAAAAAATATATATAAGTTAAAGAAAACAAAAAAAAAAATATAAGCGTGAAAGCACTCTAGCAATTCATATTGTTTTAAAAACAAATTTGTTTCGAGAATTAGTCGCGGTGTGCTTAAACTGGCCCGTAGACCCCGGTTGCAAAAAAAAAATTGTATAATGAACAAAACAAAAGTATAAGAAAAAAAGTATCAGCGGGAAAGCACTTTAGCAAAAAAAATGGGTCCGAGGATTAGTCATGATACATATAAGCTGGTCTGGACACCCTGGTTATTAAAAAAAAAATGGATCCAGGGATTAATTATAGTGCGCCTAAGTTACTCCGGACACCCCGATAAAAAAAATATTTAATGGAAAAAAATGAAAAACAAAATCAGAAAAAATATGAAAAAAAACTATAAAAAAATTAGATCCGATGATTAATTGTGGTGCGCTTAAGTTAACCAAAACACTCTAATTATAAAAAAAACAAATAAAATTATATATAAGTAGAAAAAAAAACCAGGAAAAAAACTTTAATTAAAAAAAAATAGTTAGAAGAAAAAAAAAGGAAAACGTAAAAAAAAAAAAAAAAAAAAAAAAGGAAAGCACTGTGGAAATCCACAGTGCTTTGTGTGGGGATCTACAGTGAAATCCCCACACCGTTTAGTTTCTTTTTAATGAGTATAGATCCTCACGAAGGCCATCTTGCTCTTGCGTACTCTGGGATATAATTTCTAATTGTAAAAAAGAAAGCAAAATACATAAATAAAATATAATTTCTAATTAACTCTATATTGAAGATGTTAATGGATGAAACTAAACTACTTCTACGTATCAACCACAAACTTTCAGCTTAATTCACTAGTAATTATTGAAAAAACATTTTAGTTTGATTATTTTTTCTAGAAAATATATTTTTAAAACACACTCAAATAAAATTACAAATATAATATTAAACAAATATAAATATCTTTTACCATCGAGGCAAATCTTTTTAGAAAAATGTTACCATATACAACACCTAATTAATTAATATTAATTAATTTTTACATATTTTTCCTTTCTTTAATTACATCAGTTTGAAAACAAAAAAGTATCTCGCAGGTGTACAATCTATAAAATTTTGATGAGGTGATATTTATAAAATAAAATAATGAGTAAAGAGACATCTAAGAAGATGTTTGGTGATGTGGTAGTGATTGTTTTTCTTTTCTTTAAAAATATATTAAAATAATTATTTTTTTAATTATTATTTTTACAAATTTATTTTTGATATTAAAACATCAAAATGATTTAAAAATACTTAAAAAATAATTCGAAACAAATAAAAAAAACTTAAAATATTTTTGAAATATTAAAACAAACCAGCACTAAATCGATACGAAAGGGGTGGTTACAATAAAACAAAGTCAACAGCATGCAAGGATCAAATGGGATAAAAAAAACTTAAGTACACCTTCCATGCTTATTTGATTTGGAAGATCCGCCTACAAATTTTGAACAAAATATTTCAAAATTTCTTTACCGGATCTTATTTCCTTGCCAAGAGGGGGAGCGGGTCTGTGGTCCGTACTATATTTCGTGTTATATGGCAAAAACAAATTACAAAATAAATCATGTATTGACAAATAAGAAAATAATAAGAGACATACAACTAATTTATCTATAGTTTATATGTTTTTATTTTTTTTTAATTTTGTTTTCTCAAAATTTTATACCAAAAACAAATTACTATGATTTCTCAAGTGTGTATCACGAGTTCAAGAGTGTTTGATATATTGGTACATGATACTTTTAAAAATATTCTTTACTTGAAAATATAATAAAATTATCTTTTTATTTCTAATATCAATATATCAAAAATAAAAAAAAAGCATATTAATTTGATATCTTTTAAACCAAAATGTATTTTTAGAATACTCTCAAACAAACACTCATTTTTTTATTTTTGATATTTTCATCCCTAATTAATTGATATTATATGAAACAAACCATTTTCTATGTGTTAATGAGTTATCTAATTTACCTTTCAAGCGAAGTTATATTTTATGATACTGCTATTTATTAATAAAAAATATTATACGATGGAAGTATCAAAAACTCCTACGTGATAGTATAAAAAATTTAAAGGTTTTATGACATATTACAAGCCTTAAATTGGTTTTGGTTTTGTACACGCAACACTAATGTTTTGGCTTACCCATGAAGCCATTGGTCTGCATGCACCCAAAAAAATGATATGAGTATCTCTCTTTAGCCTGAAAATGTTGTTGTCTTTAGCTTACTTCTTAAGTAAATCAATTTTGAAGCAAGGAATGTCTTTTCTTTTTGGAAAGTGAGTATCCATGTCAGCTTACGCGCATCTCGACTAATCCACAGATCTTGAATCTAACGACCAATTAAAACCTCTAGTGATCTTGACTGATGTGTGACTCGAACCGGTGACCTTTTGGGAGCAAACCCAAAACTTTACCAATGGGACACACCCCTCATCTTTGTGGGCAAATCATATTCCTTGAGTGGGATATAGGGACAATCATCTTTATGGGCAAATTATATTCTTTGAGTGGGATATAAGGCCTATCATATGGCTCTAGTTTTATCCTTGGAAGTGGCAGAGAGTTCTTCATTTAATTGATTATTGTCTTCTTCTCAGGTGCTTTCGTTTTTTTCTCCTAATTATCATTTTTTTTTAAAAAAAACCTTGAGAGATCATAATCAGAGTAACACTACTACATTAAGGATTATATTTGTGGTTGCATTCGACTGATAGAGAGGTGATAGAGAGGTTCTGGGTGTCCAAGTGATCATGAATCTTACATTCCTTTCACTACTATAAGGTGTGTGTATTTCTACTAATTCTTTTTTTATTTGTTATTGTCTTCATATTATATTATGATGCATATATTATGTGTTCATAAATGCTTGCATCCATTACAAAAGAAAATGAAATATTTGTTCAATTAAATCCCCATTTTTTTCTAATAGACTCACTCAATCTTTATATCTAAGTTTATATGGAAATCTATCTTGTTAAAATGTTAAATGATTGTAAATACCGATCAAATATCCGTTATTAAAAAGATTTTGACATTTTAGTTTATTAGAAAAATAATTAGTTTTAAAATCTTCTTAATAATTAATACAATTAAATTAAAACTTTAATCTTGATAGCTAGAATTTTGAACTTTTACCTTAAATTTGATACAAATGTAAAAGCTACAAGTTTATAAGAGTAAAGTTTCTCTGTATTTAATGAATTAAAGTATAATAATGGACTAATAATAATACTATTGTAAGAACTCGAACCCCTATAATTTTTAACCTTATCTTTCATAATAAACAAAAAAAAAATGAAGAACATTTAAAATAACTAAATAATAGTGTATGATTAGCTTTCGCCACACCATAATTTAATTTTGACACCATCATTCCTTATATATATATATTTATATATATATCACTCATAATTGTTTTTTACTATGTGTTTTGCAAAGATCGGAAATTCACAAACTACTTATTTGCTAATTACGGAAATTAGAGTCATTTTAACTCAAATCATTTTTATTAGATAAAGCTATTGTGTCATTAGTTTCTAATCTAAGCTTGTTTGTATTTTCTCATTTTTCATGTTAAATTCTTAATACTATAAATTTGAAGGTAAATCAAACCTGAAATAAGGAATTTCTATCTAGCAAATAAATTTTTGGCTTTAGGCTCCATGGGAAAACCAACTTTGAAGCGAGGAATATCTTTTAGAATTTATGGATAAATTATAATTTTAGGGTGTGTGATATAGGGATAGTTTCTTAGACAATTACTTTTAGTTGCCTCTGTTTGGTCTCTCGTTCCATGCATTGAAGGCAGGCATACCAACAAGCCACCAAAACCATCACCCCTTCAGTCTTTCATCAACATCTCGTGATATACAGGCCGCCACTGATCCAGTAGCCTTTCAATATGTTTTTAATTGATATCTAGACATCCAAAATGCCCTAGAAAGTCAATCTATAAACTCAAATAATCTAAAATGTTGGAACCAAATGTTTAGTATTTTTGTATAATATTTAGACTTGGATGATTAATGTTTCAATGTTGATATAATTTGATTATCTGCATGAATTTTAGTTTTTTTTTTTTTTGTGATTACTTAGTGGACATTAAATAAATATGAGTGCTTGGGTTTTGTTTGGGTCTTTTTTTTTTTATCTGGATTAACATGAAATTTGAATGGAGGTGATATAATAAATTTATGTGAATTTTGACGTCATTTGTTTTTGAGTTGATGAAAGATAATTTGTTTTGAATTGATATTATGGTTAAAATAGCCTTGATAAAAATATTTTATTTGCATCTTGCCAAACTCGGTCTGATTCCAATTTTTTCCCTTATTATACATGCATCGTAAATTAAATTTTGAAGTTCATAGGTCAAAGACTATCTATTTCTTGAATACGTTATCTTCAATATTATATTCAAAATATTTATTCATTTGGGATGAAAGATTAAATTCTTGACATATGATAACTTGATAATGAGTTTTTTTCAAGTTAGGGAACTGATGTAAAACAATTATTTCAATAGTTTATGGATTGGATTGACAAGCTCAAGCATGTAAAGAAGTACACAAAGAAACCTGAAAACTTATGATATAAAGCCTGAAATCACTACTTTCCTATTTGAGTTATTTTTTAATTAATTATATATTTTCTACTTAGCTTAGGACTTTTAATTTAATTAGTATTTTACTATTTAGAAATCCTAATACTAAATTTGGATGTTTTTATACATATACAATTTACATATAACAATCTATCAAAATTCCTACTAAAATTTCGGTAATCTCCCCAATACCTGGAGGTTCAGAGTTGAAAACATATAACTTGTTTACACTTTTAATATTCCACATCTCATAACTCATTCATGACCCAATCATCCTGTATCTCATTCCCACAAACATCATCACAATCAAAACTATATTCTTTATAACATACATTAAACAACAGTTATCTTTATAGATGAATAAATGAGATAAACACGTATAAATGGAATAACATGATTATATGAATTTTAGAGGTAAGTTCAACTATTCAAGTTTAAACATTAATTATAAAAATTAAGCCATATAAATGTTTTAATGTTATAAAACACAAGGATATTCTATCTAGAATTAAATAACAAAAAAGGTTAATAGAAGCTAGGATTTATTCTTGTCTTGCATATAATGATCCTGAAATAAAATACATATTATTGAAACATGAATATCACAATAACTATAGTAACATAGAAATCTATTGATTTAAAAGGCAACATGTATTCCTATTCTATTCACTTCTCCATTTTTGTTTCCATTGGAACCCTTTCTCATTCAACTACTAAAAAATTTTTCATCTTCCATTTTTACTTCTATTCATGATTCTTAAAATCAACCATAAAAATCCACCTTATATATTTTCAATACCAATTTCACTTGTATCATCATCACCCCATAGGTGTCGATGCATGATGATCCTTTTACCCTGGACCTCAACATATATTATATGAATGCTCGTCAATGCATTATGATCCATTTACCTGGATCCTAACATACACTAAACGTATATTAGTTGATGCATAGTGATCCCCTTATCTAGGATCCTAACATACACTAAATATTAGCAATACTTTAGTCCATGCACTGTATGTTAGTCCATGCATGTTGATCCCTTTACTTGGGATCCTCGCATACACTAAATATATGCTAGTTCATGTCACATATCACACTTCTCATATTTTCTATGTTAGCAATACTTTCATCAACTAACAATTCACATGAAAAAGCATTCACCTTGAACACATACATTTAGGATATTATCTTAAATAATAAAATCATTACGCAAACTTTTATTCTTTTATATAATATCCAAAAAATTGCTAATTTCCATTTCACATCAATAACATATTGTCTATTGTAATCACAAAAATATATCATAAATTATACTCATTCAATGATACATTTCATAATAACCATATTAACAATCAATATAAATTAATGTTATATGTACGTGACTCGTTAACTTTTTAATATATTGATCTAAATATAAATTATAATCCTAATTATAATGAGATTAGATAAATTAAATAATTAAATTTATAATCAATTCAATAATTGATTAATCTATATTTGAAGGATATGATATTTATCATAAAACTATCACAATCTACCACCATACTAAATTCAGTTTCACGAGCAACTACTTGATTGGCTATAAAGTACATGTGCTATAAAGCTAATCCTTCAAGTATTTAATACAACATCCGTCTATATGGTGATCAGATTTCTATTTGGATAATATGTTAGTGAGAGGATATGTAAGATCATGCTTAATTAATACTTGTTATATCTTTTATGTTCTTACTTTCTTTGATCAATCTAGTCAAGTGAAATTATTTAAGTATATGCTTGGACGGTTGATGAGGCATTAGTTTTTTTGCTTGGGTAATGGTAGTATAGGATTATCAAATTAATAATGCTAGGACCTACACCTAATTTGGCGATGAACTTCCCTAATCCAAACTATTTATTTCATGACCTCAAACATATAGATACACTAAACTTCAATTGTAAAATCTATTATGGTTTCTTTTTTTGGAAATTTTCAATCTCACTTCACCACCATTTAGATTAAAAAAATATATAGACTAGACAAGGATTTTCTATCATGAATATCTAATTTAAAACTAACATTTGAATATCTATGAACTACTAGTTCATCTCTTTCATAAACCATAAAGATGTTCTTAGTTTTTCTTAAGTATTTAATAATATCTTTAATTATTTTCTAGAGATCCTTATCTTGATTAGATTGATATTTACTCATTATGCTCAAAACATAAGATAAATTTTCTTTTGTACACAACATTTCATACATGATGGATCTTATAATTGAGATATAGGGAATCCTTTTCACACCCTCTCTCTCAATTTGTGTTTTATTATACATATATTTAGAGAGACAAATCCCATGTTAAATAGGTAAGTATCCTTATTTAAATTGTTCCATGCTAAATCATTTCAACATTTTGTTTGTGTATGTGAATTGGGATAACCAACAACCTTTTATATTTTGTCTCTATAGATCTTTATTACTATTATATAGGTTGTTGCACTGGTAAAGAAATTCTTGGTGAACCAATTCTTTTTTTATTAGAGTAAAGATATATCATTTTCTATAAATAATATGTCATCTACATATAATATTAGAAAAATAACTCAACTTGCACTGATCTTTTTATAAACACAAGTGGAATCTATATTTTTAATGAAACCAAATTGTTTAATTATCTTAATAGAATAAATATTCCACCTCCTAAAATCTTGTTTAAATCCATAAATAGATCTTTACTGCTTGCATACTTTATTGATAAATTCTTTCGATTCAAAACCTCCTTTATGTAATGCAATTCACACATCTTTATGAATATTCCTAAACAAGAATGAATTTATATATCTATTTGCATATTTAATAGTATTAGTATGTAGCTATAACAAGATGAGTCCTTATGAACTTTTACTATACTCTAAGTAAAAAGATTTCATTAAAGCCTATTCTTTGTCTTTGGTGGTAACCATTCCCAACAACAACCTATGTAATAGCTTTATATGTCTAGTGAGTTTTATCTACAAAGTTTGTATTTAACATTCACAAGATTGAATTACCAAATATCATTTTATAGTTTTCATTATTTTAAATTGTACACAACCTTCATCACATTTAAATTCATTTGTAAAGTATTTTATGTGAAACAAACAACTAGACCCATTCAATTTAATAAAAAAACCATTCATTTTCTCATCTTTATATAATTCTTACCCAAAAACCATTTTTTTCATCTTTATTCCATTATCTATCTCTTTTAGGATATTGGATAAGAATGTTCTTTCGGTTCAAAATAATTTCCATTCTATAATTCTTATCAAAACTTTCGCAAATTATTATTATCATCACTATAACAATAATTTTCTATCTTAGGATGTTAATTATTATATATATATATATATATATATATATATGTATTTAAAAGTTTTGCTATATATTAAACCATTATCGCTTCAATTTCCACTATTTCTACATTAAATGATTATTGAGAAATTAAAAAAAATTATAATTCCATATGTTATAAGAAATTATTATTTTGAGCTTTTACGAATATTCAAAAGTGTCATTTGAAAATGAATTGAATCAAACTTCTATACATTTTATCCTTCTTTCCTTATTGTATATATCATTTTTTCCTCTATTTCTTCAAACTTCTTTTTTTCATTTTCAAGCAATCCTCACCATGCTATTTCATACATTTATATGGTTTTTGTTTTTTTAATTTTTTTTTTATTTGAAGTTGTTTTTACTCTTTTGATTCTCTACTCCATAACCATATTCATCATCTTCAATTTCCAATAAGATTAAAAATTATTATAAAGTTAAAATTTTATTAAAATAAATTTATATCCAATATTATCATGAAAGAAACTCTTAGAATGGAATAAATATATATATCAAAGGAATAAAACATCTTAAAGAACTAAGAAATGAAAGATTTTAATATTCTATATTTTATTAACAGCAATAAGACAATTAAAATAAATAACAAATTAATTTAAAGATATTATAATCTTGAAAAAAAGATAACACCCCAAGTATTTTTTGTAAATGGCATAGATATATAGATGAGGGGACAAGGAATTAATTGTTCGTTGGTGCACTTATACCTTCCTTGCCTTGTTGCTTTTAAAGTTGGATTCCATACAGAGCTAAAGGCCTCCTCGTTTTGTTCCTCACTGAGCAATTAGTACCAACGCTTTTCGCGCATATTTTCACAAACTAAGGTAATGAAATTCCTATTCTCATCCTCTCAATGCCTATTTTACTTGCAATCACTCCCTCTCACCGTCGGAATTCTTATTTCTCTGATTTTTCAGACTGGTGGAAAATGGATCTCAGAAGTGTTGGTGGATCCCTTGTATCTAAGATAGCAGAACTCTTGGAAGGACCAGTAAAGAAACAGTTCCGTTACATGTTCTGTTTTGACAATTTTGTTCAAGAATTCAATGATCAAGTGATGAGCCTGGCTTTGGCATTTTATGGTCTGCAAGATGCTGTCGACGCTGCTAAAAGGAATGCTGAAGAAATTGAGATTGATGTCAACAAATGGCTGGAAGATGCAAAAAATGAAATGGAAGGTGTGAATCGTTTGGAAAATGAAAAAGGAAAAAATGGAAAATGCTTCACTTTGTGTCCAAAATGGATTCACCAATTCAAGTTAAGCAAGGCACTAGAAAAGAAGACGGAGACTTTGAGAAAACTAGAAGAAAAGAGCAAAAAGTTTCTAAAAGTGTCCCACAAAGCACCTCTTCAAGACATAGAATTTCTTCCTTCAAAGGAATTCACACCCTCAGAATCATCAAAAGAAGCTTTTGAACAGATTATGAAAGCTCTCAAAGATGACAACGTCAATATGATCGGACTGTACGGCATGGGAGGGGTGGGTAAAACCACCCTGGTGAAAGAAGTAGGTAGGAGAGCCAAAGAGACACAGCTATTTGATGAGGTTTTATTGGCTGTAGTGTCCCAGAATCCAAATGTGATGTACATTCAGGATCGAATGGCAGAGAGTCTAGGTCTGCAAATTGACGAAAAGACCATAGAAGGGAGAGCAAATCGATTATGGCAGAGACTGAAGATAGAAAAGAAGTTGCTTGTAATCCTGGATGATGTTTGGAAAGTTATTAACTTGAAAGAGATAGGGATCCCATTTGGTGATGATCACAGGGGTTGTAAAATTCTTCTAACAACACGTCTTAGAGACATATGTTCTTATATGGAGTGCCAACAAAAAGTGTTCTTAAGTATCTTATCAGAAAATGAAGCATGGGCTTTATTCAAAATCAATGCAGGTTTAAGTGATGAGGACTCTAACTTGAACACGGTGGCAAAGAAGGTTGCGAGAGAATGTCAAGGATTGCCAATAGCACTTGTGACAGTGGGAAGGGCTCTAAGAGATAAATCTACTGTTGAGTGGGAAGTAGCGTCTAAACAGCTCAAAAACTCTCAATTTCAGCACATAGAACTAATTGGTGAACAAAAAAATATATATTCATGTCTTAAGTTCAGCTATGAATATTTGAATCACGAAAAAACCAAGTTATGTTTCTTGCTATGCTGTTTATTTCCAGAAGATTACTACATTGCAATTGAGGACTTGACGAGATACGCAGTTGGCTACGGGTTACATCAAGATGTGGAGTCTATTGAAGATGCAAGGAAACAAGTTTATGTGGAGATAAAGACCCTCAAAGATTGTTGCATGCTGCTAGGCACTAAAACTGAAGAGCATGTGAAAATGCATGACTTGGTTCGTGATGTTGCTATTCAGATAGCATCATCTAAAGAACATGGTTTCATGGTAAAGGCTGGCATTGGGTTGAAGGAGTGGCCAATGAGCAATAAAAGCTTTGAAGGTTGTACAACAATTTCGTTAATGGGCAATAATCTAGCAGAACTTCCTGAAGGATTGGTGTGTCCACAACTCAAAGTTCTATTATTAGAACTGCATCATGACTTGAATGTTCCAGAGAGTTTTTTTGAAGGGATGAAAGAAATTGAAGTTTTGTCTCTAAAGGGAGGGTGTTTGTCATTGCAATCACTTGAATTCTCAACAAACCTTCAATCGTTGCTATTGATCGAGTGTAAATGCAAGGACCTCATTTGGTTGAGAAAGTTACAAAGACTTAAGATTCTTGGTTTTCTTGGTATTCGTCTACTTGCTTTTTTTGGTTATCGTGGGCGGATTCCTGTTAAGGAATTACCTGATGAAATTGGGGAGCTCAAGGAGTTAAGGTTGTTAGATGTGACAGGTTGTCATCGTCTAAGAAGGATTCCTGCGAATTTGATTGGAAGGTTGAAGAAGTTAGAAGAACTGCTGATCGGGGGTCTCAGCTTCAAGGGATGGGGTGTTGTTGGAGGAATGAATGCAAGCCTAACAGAACTAAATTCGTTGTCTCATTTAGCTGTATTATCATTGCATATACCGAGGGTTGAATGCATTCCCAAAGATTTTGTTTTTCCGAGGTTGCTCAAATATGATATAGCGTTGGGGAACGTGTATTTAACAAACGAACACCAAACCTCGACAAGGTTATATTTGAATGGTATCAGCGCCGCATCCTTAAATGCAAAGACATTTGAGCAGTTGTTTCCTACTGTGTCTCAAATTGGTTTTAGAAACGTTGAGGGTTTAGAAAATATAGCATTGTCCTGTGATCAGATGAGCAACCATGGCCATGGGTCGCAAAAGGACTTCTTTCAAAGATTAGAAGATGTGAAAGTGAATGGATGTAGGGATACTCGCACTCTGTTTCCAGAAAAATGGCGGCAAGCTTTGAATAATCTAACACATGTGGTAATTGAAGACTGCAAATCATTGGAAGAGGTATTTGAATTGGGTGAGGCTGATGAAGAAACCAGGGAGGTGAAGGAGCTGCCGCTGCTGTCATCTTTAACAAGTCTAAGGCTACAAAGTTTACCTGAGCTCAAATACATATGGAAGGGGCCCACCAGACATGTCAGCCTCCGAAGTCTTGTTCATCTGAAGTTGTTCTCTCTTCACAAGCTGGCATTTATCTTCACACCGCACCTGGCTCAAAGTCTTGTTCATCTAGAAACACTATGGATAGATGATTGCAGTGGATTGAAGCATCTTATCAGTGACGAAAGGGAAATAATTACAGAGTATCTTGGCTTCCCAAAATTAAAAACTCTCTCTATAAGTGGTTGTGATGAACTGGAATATGTCTTCCCTGTCTCCGTGTCTCCAAGTCTTCTGAACCTGGAAGAGATGACGATTGCATTTGGTGCCAATTTAAAGAAGATATTTTACAGTGGAGAAGGAGATGCACTCACCAGAGATGGCATCATCAACTTCCCTCAGCTAAGAAAATTGTCTCTTTCAAGATGCGACCTTTTTGGCCCAAAGAATTTTATTGCCCAGTTGCCTTCTTTGCAAGTGTTAGCCATTGAAGGACATGAAGGATTGGGTGATTTGTTGGCACAGCTCCAAGTAAGTCCTTTATATTTGTTCCTTTTAAATTTAAATTTTCAATTTCAGTACATAGTGAGAGTTTCTTATTTATTCCATCAGATTTCTAAAACTAATAAATCCTTTAGCCAATTATGATCAGTGCTCCAAGTAAGTCCTGTATATTACTCCACTGATCAATTTAAACTAGCAAATTCAATACATAGTGATAATTTCTGATTTCTTCCTTCAGATTTCTAAAACTAAAATAATGGATATGTGAAATTGAGGCTCTTCCGCCAATTACTGGAAAGTAAAAAAAATTAAATCTCCATCTATTATTGAGTTGTTTGTTTCAGTGCTGCAATTTATGATAAGAGTTAAAGAAATTGGGTAATTTTATCAAAGTTTCTAAACAAATTTGTATTGAGTTTGAAAAACATATATACATACACATACACATACATATACATATATTTATATGTCATGTTTGTCTTTTACAATTTTTCACCTTTTTCATATGAAAAAAATAATTATAAATGATCATGAACAAACCATTTTTATTTTATATACACATACGAGAATGTTTAGTAATACATAAAATTAGAAGTGTTTTTTGGGTTAATGTCATAATTTGTTTTTTTTAATTATTAATAAAATATAAAAAACTATTTTTCTAGTAATTAAGTATAATTTCTTTCATGATTGCTTTTAACTTAACTAATATAAAATAATAATTTATATTTCAATTATCATAATTTTGTTTTTCTTTTGATGTAGGGGTATACAAATTTGAGAGAACTAAATATTAGTGACTGCAAAGGAGCACAAGAATTAATGCAGGTTGGAAGTTTTGTAACTAATAGAAGAACTGGGCATGAACTTTCACTCTTGAGTTTGAAAAAATTAGACTTGAGGTCCTTGCTAGACATGAGGTGTATATGGAAGGGTCTCGTGCTGAGCCATTTGACTACTTTGACGGTGTATTATTGTGAGAAACTGACACATGTACTCACAGGCAGCATGGTTGCTAGTCTAGTTCAACTGCAATTTCTAAGAATATCAGATTGTGAGGAATTGGAGCAAATCATAGCTAAGGATAATGATGATGAAAAGGATAAGATATTGTCTAGAAGTGATCTCCAATCTTTATGCTTCCCCAATTTGTGTAAAGTTGAAATCAAGGGATGCAACAAGTTGAGGAGTCTGTTCCCAGTAGCTATGGCTTCAGGTCTCCCAAAGCTCAAAACACTTGACGTAAGTCATTCCTCTCAATTACTGGGAGTATTTGAGCAGGATGATCATGCTTCACTTGTCAATGTTGAGAAGCAAATGGTGTTTCCTAAGTTGTCATTCCTGAGGCTATATAATCTACCAAGTATAGTATGCTTCAGACATGGATGTGATGATTTCTTATTCCCTTGTCTGGAGGATTTGATGGTGGATGAATGTCCAAAGCTGACCACAAAATTTGCTAGAAAAACAAATGGTTCAATGAGTGCTCAGTCAGAGGTGCTGCTGATTCGACTTGTTTTCATGCCTCTCTTTTAGTGTTTTTGTTTCTTGTTTCACTCAATAATAATGTGTATGCCATGATTGAATTGATTTTGTAGGTAGTAGCTGAGGATTCAAGCATTGGTTGCTCCGAGCCAATTATAGTGGATAAAAGGAAGATGGTGTTGTGAGAGTTGTAGGCTGCAAATATTTTATTGGAAATGGGATACAATTCGGCTTCACATTGAATTCGATATGGACTTATCTATCTATGCATTTGTCGTGTGAACTTCAAAAAATAAGGGTATCTGTGTTGTCTACCCATGTAATGTTTCATGGTTAGTCATTAAATATTGTGAGAAATAAGGGCATGTGTTTGTTTGCCCAATTGTATTTCTTTTCAAGTGTCTGAACCTTAAAAAACTAAGGGCATAATGTTTGCTTATTGTTTTTTGTGGTCTGGATTGTGGGTTTTACGGTCTAACTCATTTGATTTGAATTTTTTTTCTTTATCATTTAATATTGTGTTTTATTGAAAATTAGACCTCATGATTTATTTTAATTTGTTCTTATAGTAGATTAACCTAGTCTCTTGACATGTGAATAGGGCTTAATGGTTAACCTAGGTAGATAATTGAAAATAAAATTTCATAATTTATTTTGACTTACTCTTTACGAGGTTATTTCAGTCTCATGAACAACGTTATGAATTTGATAGGTTAACCTTAGTTAAATCAAATATAATTTTTTATGGGGTTATCTCGATTTGATAATCCAGGTTAATTATTATTTTTTTAATCTCCTCATTTGATATTAAACTGATTAAGAATTATGATTCATACTTTATTTTAATTTGCTCTCTATGGGGTTATCTTAATCTTATAATTAGGGTTACAAGTTCAATAGGTTAACTTTTAGGTCCTTTAACATTAGATTGATTGGGAGTTAGGTTTCATAACTTTTATAATCTAAATCATAGATTTAACATTTTAATCCAGGTTGATCAAGTTCAATCAAATATGTAGTTATCTTAATATTAATAAAAAAATATTATCTTGAAATTGTTCTAGTGAAGTTATGTTTTTACGAGTTATATAGGTTGTTTTTAAACTTGTAAAGTCATTCGAGTTATATGTGATAAATTCTCTAATAATTTTTTTTTCTTTAAGAAAAATATTAGTAACATTTAAATATTTTTTTACATTAAAAAAAATTAATTCAACCTGCAGATTTTAAAATATACTATTTTGGTTAAACCCAATAGTGACAATGTAAATAGAAATAATTATAATTAAGAATACATCTACAATTACAATAACATAATTAATCTCAAACTTTGAGGAAAAAACTGAATACCAATTCCTAATGAAATCAATTGTTTCATGAAACTTGGTCAAAGAAATTCTTTTTTTTTTTTTTTTTGTAATTTCATTAAGATTTGTAAAACGAGGAACATGTTTCTACTCCATTGATACATAATGGGCTCCAGCCTCAAGCAAGTTGTCAATTGTTGGCCCATTCCAAACTGTCAAGTCAAGCACCCCGAACGTTTCCAAGTCGATTGAATTGTCCAATTTCATTTAATTTTTGGCATTACACAAAAGCATCCCTTTCAAGTTACAAAATGGCGTGCAGCTCAATCAATGCCTTCATTGCTCAAAACATCAACTCCTCAATTAGTTTCGTCCTGGGATTGCTTAGAACAACAACCACATTAAATGACAGCCACCGAAGTGTCTGACACGTGGGACACTAGCTTAAGATTGACACGCGTACGATAGGGACGTCGCCATAGTTAGTTGTCCAAGGTTGAGTTAAGATTTCCTCGCCTTAATTGATGTTGACGTGACTCATCAAGTGAAGACACTCTCGTCAGCATTGGACCGCCTCTTTCATGTAAGTCAGTGAGTGAACTCTCACGGAAGGACCATTGGTTTAAGGCTACTTTTCTTTTCTTAAGAAACAAATTATATTTGAATTCATTCTAAAATGTGAAAATGTCTTTAAAGTATTTTTTTATAATCATAACATGTTAAAATTAAAAATTTAAAAATATTTTAATATATTTTTAAATAAATATATTTTTAAAAACATTTTACGTCATAATATTGCATATGATGTTTTTATTAGGTAGATGATTTTCCCTTGCCTTAATTAGTTGAAATCGACCTTCAACGTAATACCTAATGTGATTAACTTCTTGGTCAATCATGATAATGTGCCATGCTCCTCTATTAAATATGAAGGTTGGTTTAAACAGTTGAAATTTGAATACATGATGCCGTGGATATGAGAATTGTGTTTTGAAGTTATTTAAAAATAAATCTAATGCCAATTAATATATAATTTATTTGATAATATATTTATTATTAAATAAAAAAATAAATCTACGAATTAGGTTAGTGGGGTTTTAAGGTAAGCTTTTACCTCACATAGTGTAACCAAGACATTAATGTATTAAAACAGGTTTAGAGTATCATGTGTGTGTGTAAAAATAAATCAGTTTTGATGAAGTTGTTTCAATTATATTATTCTAATTTATTTCTTTTAAATTTGTTATTTTATTTTTTATTCTGCAATCATTTGATATTGATTATATTTTGTTTTTGTGTTTTTTTGACATGAAGATAATAATAAATCTTTATCGTTTTAATTTTCATGATCTCTTTTGTTAATCAAATATTACCTTAGATAGGAATCTATTATTATTATTATTATTATTATTATTATTATTATTATACCTTTTGATATTTTTATGAATTTATAACTATTTAAATCAGGATTTATATATATAAAAAAGTTTTGTTCTTATATCGAAATTATTATTCGGACAAGACCATACAAATAAATGTCGCTTCTACTTCTCAGCAGCAGTGCCACACTTGAACAAGATGATTGTGAAAAATTACAGTTTGCTCCCTGAACTTTAAAAAATTACAGTTTAGTCCTTGAGCTTTGGAAAATTATAGTTTGGTCCCTGGAGTGAAATATTAGTATTTCAGATTGGTTTGATGGATAATTGAAGCTTATTTGATAAATTATTATCAATTTTAGGAATTGTGCATTTTGAATTATTATTACATAATTTCTTCGATTCTAATTGTACAATCTATCGATTAAATAATTATCAAAACAATTTTAATAGTAGCAACATTCAATGACTTTTGGGCAGAAAAAAACTCGTTTCTAATAGATTTTATTAATTACAATTTTACTAATTAAATATTAAAATAATTAATTTTCCACATAAGTAAGAGCTCATTGAAACACGTGAGCAAGTTCCCTCGTGATATCCTAGTGAGAAACTGTAAGATAGACACCAGTTGAATAAAATATTGATCTTTTTATTATATTTATTTTTAGCTTTATGTTATTATTGTACTAACAGACAAATGATTGGTGGATAGCATTGATGAGAAAATGTCTTTCTATCATATTAATTTGTCATATTAGTGGAGCGGATGCTTTTGTTAGAGTATAGAAGAATATTCTAGAATAGTGTAATGTGTATAAATAGAGAAGTGCACACACAACAAATGTATGCAAAACAGAATTCAATACAATACAATTTTAAATTTCAGTTTCCCTCTCTTTTCTCTATTCTCCCTCTTCCCTTCTCTAAACTAATTCTTCTTTCTCTTTCAATTATCTGCAAACTCTCAATCCTAACATGGTATCAGAGCTATTATGCTATCGCATTGATCCAAGCTTCCGCAATCATATCTTTCAATGAAAAAAAAAATCTGCAGATGAAGAAACACATCGTTCAAGACAAATTTGATGTTTTCTTTGTTCTTTTTTTTTTGGAATAGATCCGTGTTGCTGCTCTAGCAACATCTAGCATTTTTCATGCCAAATCAAGGTCAGACTCTGCTTCAGCAAGATCCTCATCATCTTCTTCTGCTACTCCTCTCTCCATCGTCTCCACTCCTTAAATCGAACAGTAATACTCTCAACTCTTCAGTCTCTGCGCAACAAATTACTGCTAATTTTGCATAATAAAAGTGAAGCTCCAACAGAGCACATAGCAGCAGCAGCAGAGCAAGAAAAAAAAAAGCAGCAGAGTAAGAATTCATGACTCACCGTTTCGATTCTTCAGAGTTCCTGCAGCAATTTAACAGTGGAAAGAGCCTGAGGACATACTCAATTACAACTTGCTTCACAACCTGCTGAGAACCGGCGTTCTCCTTTGCATCGTCACAATCATCATTTGTGGCGTCGCTGTCGTCTCCGTTTGCAGCAGTTGCGGCGCTTGAAGCATCGGGTGCCTTAGACTTCTTCTTCTGGTTGCCTCTGCGATGAGAAAGTTCACTCTCTTTGGATTTCTTTGCAGAGTTAGGGTTAGTGGAGGCTAGATTTCCATTGGAGACGACGTGGTTTTGATATGGCAGAGTTTCTATCTTCTCATCAAAAAAAAAAAAAAATCAATTGCTCTGCTTTTAATTGCTAATCTCTTTCAATGGCCCGTACCAAGCAGACTGCAAGAAAATCCACCGGAGGCAAGGCACCTCGTAAGCAGCTGGCCATCAAGGCCGCTCGCCAATCTGCCCTAGCCACAGAAGACGTGAAGAAACCTCACCGTTTCAGGCCAGGAACTATGGCTTTGCGAGAAATCAGGACATACCAGAACAGCACTGCGCTTCTAATCTGCAAGCTTTCATTCCAAAGGCTGGTGAGAGAAATTCCAGCTCTTCAAGAGGTCTGACTGGAACGGACATTCGCCTGGGTTTCATAAGGTTAAGGCAAGATGAAGTGCAAATTTTTGGCAGATAAGAGAAGAGGCTGAGCGGCTGAGAGAGGAATAAGCTGTGGAAACCTAGATTTTATGTTTTGGTGTCGTGATGTCGTCTGTGTGTGCTGATGTGTTTTGTGTGCTTTGTGTTTTGTGTGCCGTTTTATGTCTCTCATCCTACCGTTTTGACAAAGATTAAAAAAAAAAAATGAAAAAAAAAAAGAGATTAAGAAAAACTTAATCCAATGAAGAAGAAGAAGAAGAAGAAGAAAATGAATTCTTACACAGATTAAGAAATTCATCGGCAAATGAAAAACTTCAGAAAAACTGAAGAAGCCAAATGAAAAACTTCAGAAAAAAAAACTGAAGTAGACGAATGAAATTCAAACCTATTCTATCACCTCTCTTACCTCCCATTTCTTTTTTCTCATCCCTTTCTTCTCAAAGTCTTACAGAGACAATGAAATTCAGGTCAAGAAATAGACCAATGAAATTCTTTCTCTTCTCTCATTTACATACTGTTTGTCAAAGAATTAAATACTCTTGTATTTCATTTTTCATTGTTGCAATCTCATGCTTGGTTTATCAAAGCATGAGATTGAGGGGGGGTGTTAGAGTATAGAAGAATATTCTAGAATAGTGTAATGTGTATAAATAGAGAAGTGCACACACAACAAATGTATGCAAAACAGAATTCAATACAATACAATTTTAAATTTCAGTTTCCCTCTCTTTTCTCTCTTCTCCCTCTTCCCTTCTCTAAACTAATTCTTCTTTCTCTTTCAATTATCTGCAAACTCTCAATCCTAACAGCTTTGACTACAAAATTTCTCGTTAATTTTCTTTTTATTTTTACTTTTTGTGCTATGATTAGATGATATTTTCAGACAAGTAATTAATTCAAAAACATCGACACTGTACAAGTCTTCATATTTTCCAAAGAAACAGGCAGACCAAAAATTATTTTGAGCCATGCATGCAGGAAGGCTGAAATGTCAGAGAAACTACAAAGAAAGAGAAATTAAGGAAACGAAAGGTATCGTATAGGATAAACATCAGTTTTAAAAGTGTTTTTTTTAAAAAAATATTTTTAATTTTTATTTTAAAATATATTTTTTAATATTTTTAGATTATTTTTATATACTGATATTAAAAATAATTTTTAAAAAATAAAAAATATTTTTTTAATATTTTTTTAAATAAAAAAATAATTTTAAAACAATACAATTAATGAGAAGAACAGGATGAGGATCCGTGTGGTGTCGGTTTAGCTACAAATTCATCAACTGCAAGACAAAATTCTTGCGTGACTTTTCAGAATCATTGAACTTTGATTATTATTAATTTAAAAACAATACGTAAAAGAGGTTGTTATTCACAAAACACAATTTATTTTAATTTTTTTCTTTTGGTTTGTTTAAAAAAAGATCTATGTTTTTTTTTTTATACTTTAATATTTTATTTATTAGAGATATAAAAATTATGATTTGTTGTGGTTTATTATTTGACTCTTATAACATGTTTTGTGGATTTAGCATATTAACACGTTGACTCAAGATAATCTTTAAATGATATTTTTTTTTAATTTTACTCTTTAACATTAGATTGATTAGAACTGGTTTGGTATTGTTTCAGTTTACTTTCTATTAGGTTATTTGGCTCTCATGACCTGAATCATGAGTTTTGTTAGTTACTCTATATTAACTCAGGTTGTTATTATGTTCTTCTTTTAGTAACTTGATTTGATTTGGGTTATTTTTTATTATTTTTTTCTATAAGGTTATCCTAATCTCATAACTTCGATCATAGGTTTGGTGGGTTAAACTATTTTTGTGTTTTTTTTTTTTTTTTTTATCAATTTCATCCAACATTAGGTTAATTGGAATAGTTTGTTTTTACTCTTTTTTAATTGAGTTTATTTTGTTTTATTTTGATTTGTCTTTTAATATTGGATTGATTAAGAATTGAACTTTTTAATTTATTTTGATTTAATGTATAGTGTTATCAGTTTCATATTCTAGATCACAAATTTAAAAAATTAATCTACATTAACCCAAATTAATATTTATATATTGTTTTTAGACATGATAATTCGATCATGTTATATTAATTTTTTTATTCAAAATATTGCTCATTCAATATAGCATCATGGGATTTTCTAGACCATGATTGGATTCTATAAATAATAGTCGAGTTACACCCTCATTGTATTTATTAAAAAATTAGACATAAGATAATATTAGTATATGCAAGTTTCAAGTTCAATTTTTTTTTATAAAAAATATATATATATATTAAAGAATAATATAAATTATATTATAAATTTTATGTAACATCTTAAGCATTTTGATTTTTGTGTTTGTCTTTTTTTATTATTATTAAATAAGAAATGATAAAAGTTCAAGAGAGGTCAATTTCATTGACTAACGAAGTATTGGAACTGGCTGGTCAAAATTGTTGGCTACATTTTTTATATAATTCAGGTAGATCATGAAACATAGCTCATAATACATTAAATGCTTCTTACTCTTTTTCTTCCTTGTTTAAGAATGTTACCTTTCATGGCTAGAAGGATCTACAAATTTAATACTCTAGATCGCAAATTTAATAAATTAATTTGAGTTGATAAAAATTAATATTTATATATAATTCGAGTTGTTTATAGACCTGACAAATTGACCAAGTTATATTAATTTTTTTATTCAAAGAGATCTAATGCTGCAAGAAGCATAACAAGTGCCAAGAGGTACACAGAAATTTCATGAAACATATTTTGTAGTGTTTCTAAGTCATAAAAAACTCGTAATGGATATAATATTTCCAAAATATTGCTCATTCAATACGGCGTCATGGGATTTGAACCATTCTAGACTATGATTGGATTCCATAAATAATAGTCGAGCTACACCAATGATTCATTTACGGACTCATAATCCTTCCAGAACCTGTGGGGACACTAGACCACATAAACATAACCCTAAAAAACAGACATATTAATCCTATCATATATCTAGATTTTTCTGGTTTTTTTCCATGGCTAGCAGAAGCATTATTTCCTAAAAAATCCTCGTTATCATTTTGGTTTTCTTTTGTCAAATTATATAATAGAATAATATAAATTATATTATAAATTTTACCTTGTAATTTAAGTTTTTAAATAAAAAGATTTTTTGACATGATATTAGAGTTTTGTTGATCTAGCGATTATGAATTCATATATTATCACTCTTATTTTATTTGATAAAAAATCAAATACAATATAATAATAAAAAATCAATTCAAAAAAAAAATTCTTGAAAAAATATATTAAAAAATAATATAAATTATATTTTGAATTTCATCAAACATGTTTAATTGAGACTTTTTCTTTGCGGAAACTGTTTTTTTGTTTTTTTTTATTATTATTAAATAAGAAATGATAAAAGTTCAAGAGAGGTCAATTTCATTAACGAAGTACTGGAACCGGCTGGTCAAAATTGCTGGCTACATTTTTTATATAATTGCAGGTAGATAATGAAACATAGCTCATCATACATTAAATGCTTCTTACTCTTTTTCTTCCTTGTTCATTGACTAACGTTGTACTAACCGGCTGGTCAAAATTGGTGGCTAATTTTTTTTATATAATTTAAGGTAGATCATGAAACACAGCTCATCATCTTACTCTTCTTCTTCCTTGTTCAATAATGTTACCTTCCATGGCTAGAAGGATCTACCGGTTCCTTCTGGTTTGCTTTTGTGCCTCACACGCTTTGGCAGCAGACACACTGTACTAAGGTGGTGATTCCCTAAATTCTTCCAACACTCTAGTTTCCAAAAATGGGCTCTTCACTTTAGGATTCACAAGTCTTGGCTCTGCTGAGTCGAGTGCCAGCTACCTGGGGATATGGTACAAACCTGTAGCAGACAATTCAGGGGTTCTCGCATTACATGGATCAGGAAATATGAAACTCACCTACTCTGGTGGTGATCTTGTTGATTTTTACTCGACTCGATCTTCCACCACCAATGTAACAGCTGTTTTAGAAGATTCAGGCAATTTTGCTCTCAAAGATAAAAATTCTGGCGGCCAACAGGACTACTTATGGAGAAGCTTTGATTATCCTACCGACACATTCTTGTCTTAGATCAGAAGAACAATTGCAACAATCTTTGAAGGGTACTGCATAAAGAGAAAAAATAATTGAAATTAAAGTAAAATGTATTCAACTTCTCAAACTTTATTCTTGTTAATCAACTCTTATTAACACACACTCTCTTTGCTCAACACACTTATAAGATCAATCCCTTCTTTAAAATGATTTTCTTCTAAGCTTGTCTTGAATATCCGTTTACATCAATGATTATTTGTCTTTTTGAAAGTTTCTTCAACTCGCATATGTTGTTTATTTTTTAAATAAAAAATAGGATCAATTTTATCATCCATAATATTTTATCACTTTATCTTTTTTTATGTGAGGAAACTCCACCTCTCAAAACATACACTTTGTAAGCCCAGGTGAGCGAGTAAAACCTTGGTTGTCCCAGGCTCTTACAAAAGGTATATGCCTAGACTCAAACTCGAGATCTACTGTGCAAATCGCAATTCCTCTGTCATCACGTCACGCCCTTTGGAGATTATATCTTCTTAATAGCATCTTCAAAAGCCAGAGAATCACAAATGAGAATACAACACATGAATAAGTGAATCATCATATTAATTGTTTGTAATTATCTTATAATCACACATCCATTTAGGTTTAAAGATGATGCCCTTTCTTTTATAAAACAATTGGGTCAAGTGAGTAAAGCCTAGCAGTGTGAGCCTAGCTTTGAGTTTTTCTTTTTCTTTAATGATAAAACAAATTTCGTTCTTAATTAGGAAACGTGGTTTTGTAGTTTTCTATTTCTTGGAAAGAAAATTCTACAAAATACAAAAAAAAAAAATTCAAAAAGTATATTGGTTTTTCAAGAAATACCTCATATCTTTTCATTTATCGTCCTCAATGGACGTGGCATGATGATAAAAGGTTTGTGATCTGCACAGCAGGTCTCAAGTTCGAATTAGAGCATTCACTCCTTGTAAGAGTCTAGGACAATCGGGGTTTTACTCGCTCACTTGGGCCCACAAAATGCGTTTTTCGAAGGGTGAGATTTCTTCACATATAAAAAAAATCTTTTCATTTATCAAATACTATTTTTTTCTCAAGTGTTATTTTATGTTCCAACCATATGGGATTTAATTTTTTTTAAAAAAAGAAAATCTAGTACAAGATTTTATAGCAGATTTTGATGGAAAATGAGTAGAGTATATAGATATGACATCCTAGTGAGAAACTATAAGATAGACACCAATTGAATAAAATATTGATCTTTTTATTATATTTATTTTTAGCTTTATGTTATTACGAGTTATAAACCCGTGCTCCGCCGCTAGGATTGAATTTTTTTTCTAGTTTTAACATATATAATTTCTTGTTTTGTATTTCGGTTTTTATTTTCTTATTTAGTTTCAATCCCTTGATTTTTTCGGTTCTTCTAAGATAGTTCTTAATTTTTTATTTGTATCTATACACCTCTGCTATTAGTTTAGATTTTTAATTTTATTTGTATTAAATATAGCTTGTGTTAAAAAACATAATAAGTTTAGCTTTGGTGGTGTAAAATGAGAGTGACACTAAGGTTATTTTGTATTTGTATATTATAAAAAAAACATGTGCAATATCTTTAATAACCCTAGATTTAACTGTTGATTTTTGTCTTATTAGAGGATATTATGGTTATTTTACTGTACCCAGAAACATAAAAAATATAAAATATCCGTGGACCCATGACTAAAATCATTGTTCACTGAGGGATAAAATAATAATTTTACAATTACAATTCACAGTTAAGTCTGGGGATCAATCGTGGTGCACGTAAGTTGACCCGGACATCCCGGTTATAAAAAAAAATGTATAAGTGGGAAAAAACAGAAAAAAATGTTAAAAACAAAAAAAAGAGTCTGGGGATTAGTCGAGGTGCACGTAAGTTGGCCCGGACACCCCGGTTATAAAAAAAAATGATAAGTTGTAAAAAAATATTAAAAAAGTGGGTCCGGGGATTAGTCGTGGTTCAAGTAAGCTGGCCCGGACAACCGGTTATCTAAAATAACAAAAAATAATTATGAGTGGGGGAAAATCTGTAAAAAAAAAAAAAATGGGTCTGGGATTTTGTTGTGGTGTGCGTAACTGGTCCGCACACCCCTATTATAAAAAAACAAAAAAATAATATAAGTGAAAAAAAACACAGAAAAAACAACATTAGCAAGAGAGCACTGTAGCAATCCACAGTGTTATGTGAGGAGAGCTACAATGCTTTTCCCACACCATTTAAAAAAAAATGGACACAGGGATTAGTCGTTGTGTGCGTAAGCTGGGCCGGACACCATACTTATTAAAATAAATAAAAAATATATAAGTGGGAAAAAATATAAAAACAAAATGGGTTCGGGGATTAGTCGTGGTGCGTGTAAGCTGGCCCAGACACCTTGATTATAACAAGAAAAAAAATTGTATAAGTGGGGAGAATAAAGCAAAGAAAATGTAAAAATAAAAATGGGTCCAGTTATTAGTCATGATGCACGTAAATTGGTCGGGACAACCCGGTTATAAAAAATTTATGTGAAAAAAAAGAAAAAAAATGAAGGTCATGCGCCAGGGGTCGAACCCGTTACTTTCAAAGAGGAATCAACAACTCTATCCACTAAGCTACAGATACTTTTGTGTATAGTAAAGGTTAACTCTTATTCTAGTATTATATTAACTATTCCAATCCACAAAGGTTAACTCTTATTTTAGTATTATATTAACTATTCCAATTCACAATGCTTCTGAGTCTATATGAACATTGAAATCACTGTTCATTTATTGTTCAACTTGGCTATCTTTTTAGCTATATACTAATTGTACTAACAGCCAAATGATTGGTGGATAGCATTGTTGAGAAAATGTCTTTCTATCATATTAGTGGAGCGGATGCTTTGACTACAAAATTTCTCGTTAATTTTCTTTTTATTTTTACCTTCTGCACAATGATCAGATGATATTTTCAGAAAAGTAATTAATTCAAAAACATCGACACTGTACAAGTCTTCATATTTTTCAAAGAAACAGGTAGACCAAAAATTATTTTGAGCCATGCATGCACGAAGGCTGAAATGTCAGAGAAACTACCAAGAAAGAGAAATTAAGGAAACGAAAGGAATTGTAGAGGAGATACATCACTTTTAAATCACTTCTAAAAGTGTTTTTGAAAAGAAAAAAAAATGTTAATTTTTTTTTAATATTTTTAAATTACTTTCATATATTAATATTAAAAATAATTTTTAAAAAATAAAAAATATTATTCTAATATATTTTTAAATAAAAAATACTTTTTAAAAACAATCGCAAAACAAAACATTAATGAGAAGAACAGGATAAGGATACGTGTGGTGTCGGTTTAGCTACAAATTCATCATTTGCAAGACAAAATTCTTGCGTGACTTTTCAGAATAATTGAACTTTGATTATTATATTTAAAAACAATACGTAAAAGAGGTTGTGATTCACAAAACACAATTTATTTTAATTTTTTGCTTTTGGTTTGCTTAAAAAAAATCTATGTTTTTTTTTTATTTTATACTTTAATATTTTATTTATTAGAGATATAAATATTATGATTTGTTGTGGTTTATTATTTGACTCTTATAACATGTTTCGTGGATTTAGCATGTTAACACATTGACTCGAGATTATTTTTAATTGATATTTTTTTTTAATTTTATTCTTTAATGTTAGATTGATTAGAACTGGTTTGATATTGTTTTAATTTACTTTCTATTTGGTTATTTGACTCTCATGACCTAAATCAGGAGTTTTATTGGTTATTTTGGGTTAACTCGGGTCGTTATTATGTTCTTTTAGTAACTTGATTTGATTTGGGTATTTTTTTATAATTTTTTTCTATGAGGTTATCCTGATCTCATTACTTTGATCATAGGTTTGGTGGGTTAACCTGTTTTTTTTTAATCAATTTCATCCTTTAACATTAGGTTAATTGGAATAGTTTGTTTTTACTCTTTTGTAATTGAGTTTATTTTGTTTTGTTTTGTCTTTTAATATAGAATTGATTGAGAATTAAACTTTTTAATTTATTTTGATTTGATTTATATAGTGTTATCAGTTTCATATTCTAGATCGCAAATTTATAAAATTATTCTAAGTTTACCCAAATTAATATTTATATATAATCCGAGTTGTTGATAGACTTGACAAGTTGATCAAGTTATATTAATTTTTTTATTCAAAGAGATTTGATGCTGCAAGAAGCATAATAAATGCCAATAAGTACAGAAATTTGAGTTAAAACAAATTAATATATATATATATATATATATATATATATATATATATATATATATATATATATATATATATATAATCTGAGTTGTTGATAGACTTAACAAATTGACCAAGTTATATTAATTTTCTTATTCAAAGAGATTTGATGTTGCAAGAAGCATAACGAAATTTGAGTTAATACAAATTAATATTTATATATAATCAAAGTTGTTGATAGACTTGACAAGTTTGACCAAGTTATATTAATTCCTTTATTCAAAGAGATTTGATGCTGCAAGAAGCTTAACAGGTGCCAACAGATACAAAAAAATTTGAGATAATAAAGATTAATATTCATATACAATCTGAGTTGTTGATAGACTTGACAAGTTGACCAAGTTATATTAATTTTTTTATTCAAAAAGATTTGATGCTGCAAGAAGCATAACAAGTGCCACAGGTACACAGAAATTTGAGTTAATACAAATTAATATTTATATATAATCTGAGTTGTTGATAAACTTGACAAGTTAGATCAAATTATATTAATTTTTTTATTTAAAGAGATTTGATGCTGCAAGAAGCATGCCAACAAGTACACAGAAATTTCCCGAGACATATTTTGCAGTGTTTCTAAGTCATAAAAAGCTCGTAATGGATATAATATTTCCAAAATATTGCTCATTCATACGGCGTCATGGGATTGAATTCCATAAATAATAGTCGAGCTACACCAATGATTTATTTATGGACCCATAATCCTTCCAGAACGTGTGGGCCTGTGGGGACACTAGACCACATAAACATAACCCTAAAAAACATACATATTAATCCTACCATATATCTAGATTTTTCTGGTTTTTTCCATGGCTAGCAGAAGCATTATTTCCTCCAAAATCCTCGTTATCATTTTGGTTTTCTTTTGTCCTTTTATATACAATAATATAAATTATATTATAAATCTTAACTAATAATTTAAATTTTTAAATAAAATATTTTTTAACATAATATCAGAATTTTGTTGATTCAGCGATTATGAATTCAAATATTATTATTTTTATTTTATTTAATAAAAAATCAAATATAAAATAATACGATACTTTATAAGTTTCAATTCTAAAAAAATAAATTCTTGAGAGAATATATTAAAATTAGTATAAATTATATTGTGAATTTCATCCAACATGTTTAATTGAGACCTTTTCTTTTGCAGCGGACACATTTTTTTTTGGTATCTTTTTCTTTATTATTATTAAATAATAAATAAGAAAAGACCAAGAGAGGTCAATTTCATTGACTAACGAAGTACTGGAACCGGCTGGTTAAAATTGCTGGCTACATTTTTTATATAATTTCAGGTAGATAATGAAACATAGCTCATCATACATTAAATGCTTCTTACTCTTTTTCTTCCTTGTTCATGAATGTTACGACCTTCCATGGCTAGAAGAATCTACCTGTTCCTTTTGGTTTGCTTTTGTGCCTCACACGCTTTGGCAGCAGACACACTGTACCAAGGTGGTGATTCCCTAAATTCTTCCAACACTCTAGTTTCCAAAAATGGGCTCTTCACTTTAGGATTCACAAGTCTTGGTTCTGCTGAGTCGAGTGCTGGCTACCTGGGGATATGGTACAACAACAGCAATGACACGAGCCACCCTTTTTGGCTAGCCAACAGAAAGAAATCCATAGCAGAAAATTCAGGAGTTCTTGCAATAGATGGATCAGGAAATATGAAACTCACCTACTCTGGTGGTGATCTTGTTGATTTTTACTCTAGTCTATCTTCCACCACCAATTTAACAGCTGTTTTAGAAGATTCAGACAATTTTGTTCTCAAAGATAAAAATTCTTGCGGCCAACAGGACTTATGGAGACGCTTTGATGATCCTAAAGGAAAGGAGTTGGTCATAAAGCGGCGAGGTGTAATTTATTGTAGTCGTGGACCATTGACGAGCAATAATAGTTTCGAAAAAAAAAATCTGAAAATAGGGGTTCCTGGTTACAGTTTTTTTAATGCTTCTGCAAAATTTTCATTGTGGCAGATGGAATATGATGGTAATTTTACCAAGCGAGGATATGAGGCCACAGCATGTAAAGGAAATAACGCCGATGCTGGTTGCGAGAAATGGTCAAGACCGTCATGCAGGAGCAGTAGGAACAGTTTTGAATTGAGACGAGGTTCCTTTGTTAATCCGGGTGGTTGGAAGGACGATAATTCTAGTCTTAGCATTAGTGATTGCATGGACATCTGCTGGAATGATTGTCCATGTTCTGGTGTCACTACCAGAGGCAATAATGCCAACAATACTGGATGCACGTTTTATTATGGAAACTTTACACCAGACCCGGATGGAAGCGCAAATCAATACTACGTCATTGTTGGTCAAGTCTCTTCAGGTTAGTTCTCCTTTCGTTTTATGGTTACCATTCTTAAACCCAACAAAGTAATTTATCTTATATAAATTGCCTGTGGATGTAGGGAAAAAGAATTGTTTATTGATTATTTTAGCTCCTGTGGGATTTGTTTCAACTATGGGGCTCGCTGGACTCTTGTGGTATCAGAGAAGGAGAAAACTTAGAGAAGGTAACATTTTCTAAATAATAAACAAATTTACTGATTTGTTTTTCCTTTTATAAGCATCAAGATTTGTGAATTCCGGGATTAGCTTACTTTATCATATCAATCCGAGCAGAGAAGTATCTATACGAGTTGCTGACATTGGATTCAACGAACGATACGCCTGAACTCGAAAATGACGGAAACAAGGGCCATAATTTAAAGGTATATAGCGCGGCAACAATTATGGCGGCTACAAATTCCTTTTCTGCAGACAATAAACTTGGACAAGGTGGCTTTGGACCCGTTTACAAGGTAGTCTGTTGAAAATTACTTCAAGAAAAGGATTGAATAACTTCTCAATTTTATATCTCAGACCAGGTATTGAATTGAGAGCTGTTTTACTTCAGGGAAAATTGCCGGATGGGCGAGAGATAGCGGTAAAAAGACTGTCTAGAAGTTCAGGACAAGGGCTGGTGGAATTCAAAAACGAGCTTATACTCATAGCTAAATTGCAACACATGAATCTTGTCAGACTCGTAGGCTGCTGCATTCAAGGGGAAGAGAAAATGTTAGTGTATGAATACATGCCTAATAAAAGCTTAGATTCATTTATATTTGGTAAGTTAATCATGTTGGGAAAAGAACTCAAACAATAGGGAACTGATTTAGCGGATAACCAATCAAGTCCCAAACCTTTTTCCCTCTTTATGCAATCAAATTATAGGATCAAACAATCAACAATATAATGCAAATAACCAAACACATCAACACCAAGATTTTTACGTGGAAAACCCAATGCGGGAAAAAACCACGGGACCGTAGGCCACTTAAAACTTCCACTATCACAAATAATGGGTTCACAATATTCTTCCTTAGATTCAACTAAGGGCTACAACATATATCATCAAGAACAACCTATTCTTGGAATACAATAAGATTAAAGAGAACAAAGTTTGAGAAAAGGCTCACAATACTGACAGCCCCGTTTTCTGTCAAAACGGTCAACTTCCACAACTCCAATCTTCGATCCGACCGTTTAGAATGAAGATTAATGTGTCTAGAAGCCTCTGTCCAAATCTCAGCTCGATCCAACGGTTAACGAACTGGAAATCAAAGAAACAAGATGGTGTGTTCAGCAGCCACCACTTTTTCTTTTCTCCCTCACTTTCTCTTTTTGTCTCTTGTTTAAGTATAAAACCCTAATCCACACTTAAGTGATGTGGCAGCCCCCCTTTTAATTTTAAATGGTGCGGGACCACCCAACAAATCTCCCCCTCACGCACCATGTGAGGAATTCGCCATAGTGGCGATCAACTTGTAAAGTTCAATTTAGGAGGCTCAACCAAGCCTACTTCCTTTCTGCAAAACTCAAACTTCTCTCTCGGTAAAGGCTTGGTCATCATATCTGATGCATTGTTATCAGTATGGATCTTCTCAACAACAAATGACTTCATCTCCATAGCATCTCGAATCCATTGATATCTAACTTCAATGTGCTTTGATCGAGAGTGAAAAGTAGGATGCTTACTGAGATGGATTGCACTTTGACTGTCACAGTGCAACACAAAGTTCTCTTGAACTAGGCCAAGTTCATGCAAGAACTTCTTCATCCATAACAACTCTTTGCCCCCTTCAGTAAGAGCAATATATTCAGCCTCTGTAGTGGATAATGCAACACATTTTTGCAACCTTGATTGCCATGAGACTGCTCCCCCTGCAAACTTCATCAAGTATCCTGATGTGGACTTTCTAGAATCAACATCACCAGCCATATCTGCATCTGTGTATCCTTCTAACACAGGTTTGTTATTGCCAAAACACAAGCTGAAACTAGAAGTGCCTTTGAGATACCTGAGTATCCATTTCACTGCTGACCAGTGTTCTTTACCAGGATTAGAGAGGAACCGACTAACCACACCAAGCTGCATGAGCTATATCCGGCCTTGTGCAAACCATGGCATACATCAAGCTACCAGCTGCGGATGCATAAGGAGCCTTTTTCATCTCATCTTTTTTCTTCATCACTTGAAGGACACTTTGTTTAGAACTTAGTTTAAAGTGGCTTGCAAGTGGAGAACAAACCGGTTTGGAGTTGCTCATGTTGAATCTCTCAAGTACCTTTTGAACATATCTCTCTGAGATAGCCAAAGTTTCTCCTTCTTCACGTCACGTGTGATCTTCATGCCAAGAATCTGTTTTGCCGGTCCTAAGTCTTTCATTGCAAAAGACTTACTTAACTCTTCCTTCAAAATCTGAATCTTCTTAGCATCATGGCCAACAATCAGCATATCATCCACATACAACAACAGAATAATAAAGTTTCCATCTGGAAACCTCTTCATAAATACACAATGATCAGAAGTGGTCCTGTCAAAACCATGATCCACCATGAAAGAATCAAACTTCTTGTACCACTGTCTTGGAGCTTGCTTTAACCCATATAGACTCTTTTTCAACTTGCATACTAGTTGCTCTTTGCCTTTTGCTTCAAACCCTTCAGGTTGTTCCATGTAGATCTCTTCATCTAAATCACCATGCAGAAAGGCAGTTTTTACATCAAGTTGTTCAACTTCAAGATTCAAACTAGCAGCTATACCAAGCACAGCTTCGGATTGAAGACATCTTGACCCATCTGGTGAAAAAAATTTCTTCAAAATCAATACCTTTCTTCGACCAAAACCTTTCACAACCAATCTTGCCTTGTACCTTGGTTGTGAGCAATGTTCATCGGTCTTCAACTTTGAACACCCATTTGTTCTTGAGTGCTCTCTTATCTTTAGGAAGCTTCACTAAATCAAAAGTATGGTTTTCATGCAAGGATTTCATCTCTTCTTGCATTGCTTTCAACCACTCACTTTTCTTCTCATGTGACATAGCTTCATCAAAGCACTCTGGTTCTCCCCCATCTGTAACCAACACATACTCATGAGGAGGATATTTGGTGGAAGGTTGGTGAGGTCTAGTTGACCTTCTCAAGCTGTGGCTCATCTGGAGCTTCTTGTATATCCTGTTCAGGAATAACATCAATATCATCATTAGTTGATTCAGAATCACCAACTAATGGCTCAATAAGAAAACCACCATTATCATCATTTTGCAAATCTCCCCCATGATTAGCAACCATCAAAGGTAACTGTTGAGCAGGTCTTGGATTTGAACTAGATGCAATAAAAGTAGTAGACTCTACTTTATCTTTCTGTTCAAAGTCTTCAATGGTTTGATCTTCAAAGAAGATAACATCTCTGCTTCTCACAATTTTCTTCTCCTTTGGATCCCACAACCTATAGCCAAACTCATCATCTTCAGAGCCCAAGAAAATGCACTGCTTTGTCTTGCTGTCGAGCTTAGACCTTTCATCTCGAGGAACATGTACAAATGCTCTGCACCCAAACACTCTCAAGTGTGCATAAGAAACATCCTTTCCTTTCCAAACTATATTTGGAACATCAAATTCAAGTGGGACCCGATGGAGAGAGGTTGATCATGGCAGCTGCGGTCTTCATTGCCTCACCCCAAAAGGACTTGGGCGGCTTTTGCATGAGAGAGCATACATCTAATTCTTTCAACAATGGTTACTGTTCATTCTCTCGGCCACTCCATTTCTGCTGTGGAGTCTTAGGAGCTGTCTTCTCCAACTTGATACCATGTTCCCTGCGGTACTTCTCAAAAGGACCTCTGTATTCACCACCATTATCGGCTCGAACACATTTCGACTTTCTACTAGTTTCTCTTTCAACTACGGCATGGAAATCCTTAAAGACATCAAGCACCCTGATCTTTGGATTTCAAACAAGTGGCCCAAATTTTCCTGGAGTGATCATCAATAAAACTAACAAAGTACAATGCACCTCCAAGAGACTTATCAATCATAGAGCAAACATCAGTATGAACTAAATCAAGAATATATGATCTTCTATGTGAAGGTGATCTTTGAAATGCAACTCTATGCTGTTTACCAACTAAACAATGAGTACATGTATTCAAGTTCATACCTTTTAAAGGAAGGTAGTTCTTCTTGGCAAGGATGCCAAGACCTTTCTCACTTAAATGCCCAAGCCGCTTATGCCATAAATCAGTAGAGCAATCTTCAACTGCATTCACCTCCCCTTTGATCACCTTGGCTTGTGACATGTAGAGACCCATCTTCCTCCCTTTAGCAACAATTAAAGAATTTTTGGAGAGCTTCCATTTACCATCTCCAAAGTAACTGTGATAGCCTTCTTCATCAAGAGTACCTGTAGAGATCAAATGTAGGCGCATATCGGGTACATGTCTAACATCTTTGAGTATCAACTTGCACCCAGTATTGGTTTCCAACCATATGTCTCCAATGCCCACAACACTAGCCATCCCTTGATTTCCCATCCTAACTTGACCAAATTCGCCAGCAGTGTAGGATGTGTAAAAATCACGTCGGGGTGTAACATGGTAAGAAGCTGCTGAATCTGCAACCCAGGTGGTATCCTGACATGCAAGGTTAACACAACCATCATCACAAACAATGGCAACATCACCATCAAATACAAGCTGCAGCTGTACCATTCTCTTCATTCCTGTCTTCATCTTTTTCCCTTCGATCTCTTTTATACTTTCTACAGTCTTTTTGAATATGCCCGGGCTTATCACAATAATAGCACTTAAATCCCTTCCTTGGTCGAGATCTTCCTCTTGGCTTCCATTTGCCTTTTCTATTACCAGATTCTCTATCTTGTTTGCCGTGAGAGAACCTACTTTGACTTCTCCCTCGACTTTACGTAACAAGTGCATGAGACTCGGGAGTGCTTTGTCCCTTTCCTCCTCTTCTCTTCATTGAGGATACAATCCTTCACTTTGTTTTCAAAGTGATCTCTCCACTTGGAGTAGAATTGCTAAGTGACACCACCAAAGTCTCCCAACTATCCCAGGCAATGAACTCAGTAGGATTAGTGCTTGCATCTCATCGGCTAGCTCAAGATTCATCAATGACAAGCTGATTTAAAAAAACCTTGGAATTCATTTATATGCCTTTGAAGCATCTTCACCATCTCTATACTTCAAATTCACAAGGTCTCTAATTACAAAAACCTTGTTTTGTGCACTCTCTTTGGCAAATGTTTCTTCCAACATCTTCCAAACTTTATAGCAGTCATGTTCTTGAGAAATATGATTAATAGACTTAGAGGATACCCATTTTCTAACATTAGCGGTAGCCTTTCTATTAATCCCCTTCCATTTTGCATCATCCATTTCATTAGGCTTTACTCCTTTACATTCAATCGATAAAGCCAAATCATTGCAATATAAGTGATCCTCCATCATTGTTTTCCATAGAAAATAATTTGAGGAATTGAGCTTTATCATGCCCGAATCTTCCTTTTCCATTTTAATTGCACAAGAAAATCAATCTACACAACCAGGCTCTGATACCACTTGTTGGGAAAAGAACTCAAACAATAGGGAACCAATTTAGCGGATAACCAATCAAGTCCCAAACCTTTTTCCCTCTTTGTGCAATCAAATTATAGGATCAAACAATCAACAATATAATGCAAATAATCAAACACATCAACACCAAGATTTTTACGTGGAAAACCCAATGCGGGAAAAAACCACGGGACCGTAGGCCACTTAAAACTTCCACTATCACAAATAATGGGTTCACAATATTCTTCCTTAGATTCAACTAAGGGCTACAACATATATCATCAAGAACAACCTATTCTTGGAATACAATAAGATTAAAGAGAACAAAGTTTGAGAAAAGGCTCACAATACTGACAGCCCCGTTTTCTGTCAAAACGGTCAACTTCCACAACTCCAATCTTCGATCCAACCGTTTAGAATGAAGATTAATATGTCTAGAAGCCTCTGTCCAAATCTCAGCTCGATCCAACGGTTAACGAACTGGAAATCAAAGAAACAAGATGGTGTGTTCAGCAGCCACCACTTTTTCTTTTCTCCCTCACTTTCTCTTTTTGTCTCTTGTTAAGTATAAAACCCTAATACCACACTTAAGTGATGTGGCAGCCCCCCTTTTAATTTTAAATGGTGCGGGACCACCCAACAAATCATGCCAACATACTATGAAGTGAGCGAGTCTACGTGTGTTTGCAAGGTTTTGGACCTGGACAAATAACATTTCTGGAATATTCACTGTTATGTTTGAATGCAGTTGAATCAAAAAGGGAGCTGCTAGACTGGAAGAAACGTTTCGAAATTATCGAAGGCATTGCTCAAGGACTACTCTACCTTCATAAGTACTCCAGATTGAGGATAATTCACAGAGACTTGAAGGCTGGTAACATATTACTTGATGAAAATATGAACCCCAAAATTTCTGATTTTGGCATGGCAAGAATTTTCAAGATCAATGACTTCGAAGGAAATACAAACCAAATTGTTGGAACGCGGTAAGTAAAAATTTACAGTTGTACGTGTCATTACACTGCTAAGTGCACAAAAATAACATAACATTCAATTTGTTCATACAGTGGATACATGTCCCCTGAGTATGTCATGGAGGGCATTTTCTCTGTGAAATCTGATGTCTTCAGTTTTGGAGTTTTACTGCTGGAAATTGTGAGTGGTAGAAAGATCCATGGCCACCTTGAAATAGACGGTCACCTTCTCAATCTTGTGGGATATGTGAGTTAATCTCATTCCATCTCATCAATTCTACATTGCTAGCTGCCTAAGCTTAAATTTTAAATTAAACGTAAACTTGATCCAAGCATGGGAGCTATGGAAAGCAGGAACCCCATTTGAGCTGGTGGATCCAATACTAAGAGAATCTTGCTCTAAAGAACAGGTCTTGAGATGCATTCAAGTGGGCTTGCTATGTGTAGAAGATAATGCAATGGATAGGCCAAATATGTCAGATGTCATAATAATGCTGACAAGTGAAGCACAATTACGACTTCCTAAACAGCCAGCATTTTCCAGTGCAAGAAGTATTGTGGAAGAAACGAGCTCCAGCAGGCCTGTAGAGTGTGGTTCCATAAATAATGTTACGATGTCAACTATGAATGCGAGATAGAGGTTAGAGCGTTAGATGGATTATTTGTCCTCAAAATTTGCATGTCCTTTTAGAGCAGACACAGAAAGGAGAGGATCATAAACTGGCTAATTATTTTAGTCCTGCAAATTTATGTTAATTGTGTTTATTTTCATCAGTTATGGTTTTACTGTCATTGTTTTGATCAAGTCATGTGTTTGTCCTAGTCTTTAGGAAGTTGTTAGTAGTGGCAGCTTATTTCGTGTTAGTAGTGGCAGCTTATTTCGTGATTATGGATTTCAGATCATGGCTTAAGAATAGGAATCCATGATTATTTATGTTCTATAAATTGTAAGTTGGCATTTCAAATAAATTATTCAATTATGCAATTATCAAAGTTGTATGAACAATAAAAATATCTACTGTTCAAATTAATTTCTGGTATTCATCAGCCTCTATCTCTCCCCTCTTTCAATTATTTCTTCTTAAATACTTTCAATTGGTATCAGAGCTTTATTCTTAAGGGATTTGTGTGTGAGGTTTTTTGTTTGTGTGTGTGTTCATGGAATCTGAAACAAGTTTCTCCTCAATTGCTCCATCAATATTTGATAGAGATGATTACCAGATGTGGGCAGTACGTATGGAGACATATCTTGAAGCTATGGATCTTTGGGAGGCAGTGGAAGAAGATTATGCTATTCCTGCACTTCCAAACAATCCTACCATGATGCAAATCAAAACTCATAAAGAGTTGAAGACAAAGAAGTCAAAGGCCAAAGCTTGCTTGTTTGCTGAGGTGTCATCAACAATCTTTACAAGAATCATGTCTCACAAGACAGTAAAATCCATATGGGATTATCTTAAAGAAGAGTATGCAGGGGATAAAAGAATAAGAGGAATGTAGGTATTAAATCTGATCAGGGATTTTGAATTGCAAAAAATGAAGGAGTCTGAAACAATTAAAATGTATTCAGACCGACTTCTTGGAATTGCAAACAAAATCAGACTACTTGGATCTGATTTTAATGATTCTAGAATTGTGGAGAAATTGCTAGTCACAGTACCTGAAAGGTATGAGGCTACAGTTACAACCTTGGAAAATACCAAGGATTTGTCGAAGATTTCTTTGGCAGAGTTGCTGAATTCCCTACAAGCACAAGAGCAAAGACGACATATGAGAGAGGATGTCAAGACTGAAGGAGCTTTTTTTGCAAAACATGATGGAGGTGATAAAAGAAAATGGAAAAAGAAGAAAGGTCAAGAAGGACACTCTTCTGGTTCTGCATCAACAAACAACAGCACCAAAAAAAGGGAGCTTCAAGAGCAAATATCCTCCATGTCATCACTGCAACAAGGAAGGTCACTCCCCATTCAAATGTTGGAGGAGACCCGATGCAAAATGTTCAAAATCCAGTCAATTTGGACATGAAGCAGTAATTTGCAGAGGAAAAACTCAACAGCAGCAGGAGGAGATTGCTGCTCAAGTCGCAGAACAAGAAGATGAAGATCAACTCTTTTGTAGCAACCTGTTTTGTAAGTGAATGCTCAACTGAAAGCTGGTTAATTGATAGTGGTTGTACGAATCATATGACCAATGACAAGAAGCTTTTCAAAAGCTTAATGCCAATTGACATCACCAGAGTCAAGATTGGCAATGGTGATTGCATTTCTGTCAAAGGGAAGGGGACAATCACTATAACCAGCAGCAAAGGCACAAAATTAATTTCTGATGTTCTTTACGTTCCAGAAAATTAATCAGAATTTGCTGAGTGTAGGCCAACTAATTGAAAGAGGCCTAAAAGTGATTTTTGAAGGTGGCTCTGTCAAATTCTTGAAGTCAATAGAGAGGAGATTCTCAAAGTGAGAATGAAAGGAAAGAGTTTTTCTTTTGATCCAATAAAAGAAGAACTTATTGCATTCACCACAGCAGCTAGTAATGCTGAACTGTGGCATAAAAGGCTTGGCCACTGTCACTTGCAAAGAATGCAGATTATGAAGGAGAAGGAGCTTACAGTTGGATTACCAACTCTTGAAGATCATCTACTAGTCTGCCATGCCTGTCAATTTGAAAAACAAAGACGAAGAGCATTTCCAACTTCATCATGGAAAGCCACTCGCAAACTGCAGCTAGTACACATAGATGTGGCAGGACCTCAAAGAACTGAATCATTTGCAGGTAGTTGATATTACGTTGTTTTTATTAAAGACTTTACGCGAATGTGCTGGATTTTCTTCTTGAAATTTAAGTCAGAAGGGACTGGAGTTTTTTGGAATTTCAAGAAACTTAAAAGTGGTTGTAAAATCCAAACTGTGAGAGCAGATAATGGGAAGGTATACACCTCTGCTGAGTTCAACAATTTTTGCGAAGAAGCTGGTATTGAACACCAGCTCACTGCTCCTTACACTCCTTAGCAAAATGGAGTTTGTGAGAGGACAATCGTTACATAATGGAGATGGCAAGGTGCATGTTGCATGAGAAAGAGCTGCCAAAGGATTTTTGGGCTAAGGCAGCAAGCACTGCAGTCTTCTTGCAAAACAGAATTACTACCAAGGCAATGAAGGAAAAAACTCCATTTGAGGCGTGGTATGGCTACAAACCTTCTCTCAATTTTCTTAGAGTGTTTGGTTGCTTGTGTTTTTCTCATATTCCACAGATCAAACGTGATAAGCTTGACAAAAAATCAGAACCCAACATCGTCGTTGGATATAGCTCCTCCTCAAAGGCATACAAAATCTATCAACCTAAAACAAGGAAGATAATTGTCAGCAGGGATGTAATCTTCCATGAAGAACAAAAATGGAATTGGGAACTTACGAAAGAGACATCCTGCAGCAAATCCAAATCAAGCCCTGTTTTTCAAATAGAAGAAGAAGAAGAGGCAGAACTGTGGCAGGCAGAATTGGAGGATGATCTGCCCATTCGTGGAATAAGACCCATCCAAGACATCTATCAAAGATGTAATGTGGCTATTTATGAGTTGTTGGTTACCTCGAAGCTGCTAAATATCAAAAGTGGCAGAAGGTAATGGAAGAGGAGTTGTAAATGATAAAGAAGAACAAAACCTGGGAGCTGGTTGACAGGCTACACAACCAAAAGGTGATTGGCATAAAATGGGTGTTTAGAACAAGGCTAAACGCAAATGGATCCATCAACAAATACAAAGCCAGACTTGTCGTTAAGGGCTATGCACAAATCTTTGGAGTTGATTACTCAGATAAAATTTGCCCCTATTGCCAAACTTGACACCATCGGACTTGTATTCGCATTGGCATACCAAAATGGATGGAAGGTTTTTTAATTGGATGTAAAATCTACCTTTTTTAATGGCAGCTTACAAGAGGAGATTTATGTGGATCAGCTTGAGGGGTTTGCAAAACAAGGTGAAGAAGAGAAGTTCTATTTGCTTAAGAAGGCTTAATATGGATTGAAGCAAGCACCTAGAGCATGGTACAGCAAAATAGATGAGCATCTATCAAGGCTAGGATTTCTAAAGAGCCTGTCCAAAGCCACTCTCTATGTGAAACATAAGGAAAATGACTTGCTTATTGTTTCCCTTTATGTTGACGATCTTCTAATTACAGGAAGCAACATTAAGCTAATTAACGAATTAAAAGGGGAGATGACGGAAATTTTCGAAATGACAGATCTTGGATTGATGACATATTTTCTAGGAATGGAAATCAAGCAAGAAGAAAATGAAGCCTTCATATGTCAAAGGAAATATGCCAAGGAGATACTCAAGAAGTTTCACATGGACGATTGCAAAGCTATGGCTACTCCAATGAATTCAAAGGAGAGCCCAAGCAAGGATGATGGTGCAGACAAGGTTGATGAGGGATATTTTAGAAGCATGATTGGTTGTCTAATGTATTTAATGGCAACGAAACCAGATATTCTTTTTGCTGTCAGTATTCTCTCTCGGTTCATGCATTGTGCTAGCGAGAATCATCTTAAAACAACAAAGAGGTTAATTAGATATATCAAAGGAATTGTTGCCTTTGGTATAAAGTTCAAGAGGTGTCAAAACTTCAAATTGCTGGGATTCTCTAATAGTGATTGGGGTTGTTTAGTGGATGACATGAAGAGTACCTCTGGATATTGTTTCAGCTTAGGATCAGGAGTTTTTTCATGGAGTTCAAAGAAGTAGGAGAATGTGGCACAGTCTACGGCAGAGGCTGAATTTGGTGCTGCTACTGCAGCAGCAAATCAAGCAGTGTGGCTGAGAAAGTTGTGCTGTGATCTAAATTGGAAGCAATTGAATCAAACAGAAATGTTTGTGGATCATCAAGCAACAATTGCAATTTCATGCAATCCAGTCTTTCATGGGAGAACCAAGCATTTCAAGATCAAATATTTCTTTTTGAGAGAAGTGCAAAAGGAAGGTTAAATCCGTCTCATTTACTACAAATCTGAAGAATAACTTATAGACATTTTCACAAACCCTTTGCCAGCAAACAAGTTCGAATTTCAGAGGCATAGACTTGGTGTTTGCATCTCCTAAAACATGGCGGAGTGTTGGTTAATTATTTTAGTCCTGCAAATTTATGTTAATTGTGTTTATTTTCATCAGTTATTGTTTGACTGTCATTATTTTGAATAAGTCATGTGTTTGTCCTAGTCTTTAGGAAGTTGTTAGTAGTGGCAACTTATTTCATGATTATGGATTCCAGATCATGGCTTAAGAATAGGAATCCACGATTATTTATGTTCTATAAATTGTAAGCTGACATTTTAAATAAATTATTCAATTCTGCAATTATCAAAGTTGTATGAACAATAAAAATATCTATTGTTCAAATTAATTTCTGGTATTCATCAGCCTCTATCTCTCCCCTGTTTCAATTATTTCTTAAATACTTTCATAAACTTTTGATTTGTGGCGTATAAGATGTGAGAATGAGCAAGTCGAGAAGAGTTCAAGTTCTTTATATAGTTTTTTGACTCGTACACCAGAAGTTAGGAGTGTTAAGGAACCATCTCACCTAAAAGCTTAAGCTATTAGGTGAGGCCCCAGAATATGATTTATATTATTCTCTAACATAAACCCTCAAGTGAAAGCCCTTTGGGCTTGAAACTTGCACACAAGCCCACTCTACTTGTGCTTGATATTTATCAAATAGAATGGGGGTGGTGAGATTTAAACTCGTGACTGCTGGGTCAACAAGGCTCTGATATCATGTTAAGGAACCATCTCACCTAAAATCTTAAGCTATTAGGTGAGGCCCTAGAATATGATTTATATTATTCTCTAACAAGGAGTAGAGGCTACTTGACTTGAGCTATGATCAACACATCTCATTCTCATAGTTCAGAAGAACAATTGCAACAGTCTTGGAGGATACTACATAAAGAGAAAAAATAATTGAAATGAAAGTAAAATGTATTCAACAATGATGTTTATAGCAAGTTATGGTGTGAATTGTATCAAAATTTGAAAGAAAACCATATGTTCCTATCATAAAAATATGACTGGATGATGTTAAATTCTTCAGAAAACTAGTCGGCAAATGGGTGGATAATAAAAATGTTCAAATGGCTAGTGAAAACTGCATCAAGGCACTCCATCACTCACACACTTCACAAATATATGCCTCTACCGGCAGATGGGTGGATGTCAACAGGTTGAGTCGGAATATGAAAGATCTTGGAGTAAAAAATATACCTGGTTATAGCTCAGTCAAGGTTGATGGCCATGAGTTTCTTGTAGGGGATCCATGTTGTCCAGAAACGAGAGAAATATACTCGGTGTTGGATAGAATGGTGAAGCCATTATGCATTTCAGGAGAGAATGAAATGGAAATAGAAGAAACAGGTGCAATGAACATTTTGATATATATATATATATATAGATAGATAGATAGATAGATAGATAGATATATCATAATATAATAATAGTATTCTTGATTCAATGTATACAAAACAAGACTAAACCCTTTTTCATCGGAATCATGCAATCCATCTAAGCTCAGGACCTTAAACTAGCAGACAACAGAGTGCTCGCATTTTCAATGCCAAAAGCTAGTATCAAGATTTTCATGACATCGTATTGATCTATCAACATTTTGAAAGGCATGAAAAACCAACAAGGCAAAGGATATGTCTTTAATTCTATTACCTTCATATAAATTTTTTCAAACATTCAAACAATTATCAGGGTTTCACCTATCCTACATTGACCTAAGACATTTATAAAGGAAAAATCCTATTTTTCATACAGAATCATGATTTTCAAGTACATAGGACTTGATCGGTTCTCCTCTCTTTTAGGAATCTTGAACCATGGTTCCAAAATCTAAGTGAAGCATTGAGGTCATTCTGGGCTTCTTTGTAACTAATGGAGATGGAACAGTGAAGTTGCAACTAGGGCACTTGGGATTTGTCTTCAATGTAATCACATATTGCAAGCAACCAGGACAAGCAGCAGCAAATACTCCTGTTGAAGAGAATCTGGTGCTAATCTCTTCTTCTTTAATGTCACTGGTTGGTGGCGTTGGTGGTGGCGGTGGTGGTGGTGGCGATCTCTTCTTAGTCATGGTCTTTTCCTCTGGCCTTTGCAAAGCATATTTAACCTTATCAAGAGTGCAAACACTTTCGTAATGACTTGAAGGTACAAGTTTCAATTCCAAGGAGCTTTCTTTCAGGAACTTCAATGGTGGAAACTTGGAATCTTGAACCTCTGATTCTTGGGTAGTTCTCTGTTTGTGATGTTTCATGTTGTTAAGGGATGGTGATGGTGAGCTTACACAGTTGCTGTTGAATTTCTGATTTTGACTTAGTGTGTTTAGGTTTTGATTTGTGTTTGTGTTATTTGCAGCAAAGGTAGAGAACGAGCAGAAACAGAGAGAAAAGGTAAGTGGAATTCTTTTACTCTGCAACTTGTGATTTTATCATTAATTGCTTACAATGTGCTTGATAGAATGCCTATTTATACTGTATTATAGGCATACTACTTTACATGCTTTTTGTGTGTGTTTAACTGAATTAACAACATGTTAACCACTTTATAATTGCCTAGAGAAGTTCAACTGTATTAACAAGAATCTGTTACAAGCATTTCTTCTTTCTGCTGCATGCTCTGATTGCTTGTCTTCTTCTCCCTCTTTGACATAATCAGTAAGCAAGCTTATAGTTCAACAGCCTCTCCTAAGCTGCTTACTGGTTTAATCCCAAGCTTCAACCTCAATCTGGATTTCTAGCCATTGAGATTTGTGACATATTATCACACAATAGAAGTGTTGCTTCTGCTTGTGATTCCTCATCGAAAAACTTCATTGCTTCGGTCTCGCGCTTCTCCTTTGTCATCAACTTCAGATAGGCTTCTTTTTCAACCTTGTACTTCTCCTCATAAGGTTTCTTCTCCTCTGCAGTAATGGTCTTCCACTTTGCCTCCAGAATGTGAGAGATATCTTTGAACTCTGCATCTGGGTTTTCTTTCTTGACCTCATTCCATTGATCTTTGCACCAGAGTGAGTAAGGTGGGCATGGTCTTTTGATTTCATAGCCACCCTTCTTTCTCTTCTTGTCTTGCTCCTTTTCATTCAGTACTTGAATAAATGGGAGAGTCATGGTAGGCTTAAACTCCTTCAACTTTCACACCTCAAGATCCCTAGTTTCTTCAATGATTGAAACTATGGAATGGTATCTTCTATTCAAGCTCATAAGAAGCTTTTGCACAATTCTGCCTTCTGGAACATCTTCTCCTAGTGATTTTAGGCTGTTTATTGTTTCGAAAAACTTAGAAAGGTAATGTTCTAAGCCTTCTCCTTCTGTCATTCTCATGTATTCAAATTCTGCCCTCACAGCTTGTAATTTCACAGCCCTCACTTTCTTATCTCCTCTATACTCTCTCTTCAACACATTCCATGCTCCTTGTGCTGATTTTTCATTTCTGATTCTTGGAAACAACTCATCAGATATTGCTCCTTGGATGAGGCTCAATGCCTTGGCATTTTTGATTCTGTTCTCTTTGGATACAGCAGCCTCACCAACCTTTTTTCCTTTGGAATCAGAAGCCTCCTTAGATTCAGATTCATCTCCTTCTTTCTTTGATTCATCTGTCATAATAGAGTTTGATTCCATGCCAAACTCAACTACATCCCATAGATCAAATGCTATGAGGATTGTCTCCATCTTTACTGCCCAAAAATCATAGTTCACACCATTAAACTGAGGTGTTCGTAAGTCTCCACTGGACACCATCTCCTTTTCTGGAATTTTGATTTTTCAGTCCCTTGTTGATCAAGTTACTGCTCTGATACCATGTTGAATTTCTGATTTTGACTTAGTGTGTTTAGGTTTTGATTTGTGTTTGTGTTGTTTGCAGCAAAGGTAGAGAACGAGCAGAAACAGAGAGAAAAGGTAAGTGGAATTCTTTTACTCTGCAACTTGTGAATTTTTCATTAATTGCTTACAATGTGCTTGATAGAATGTCTATTTATACTGCATTATAGGCATACTACTTTACATGCTTTTTGTGTGTGTTTAACTGAATTAACAACATGTTAACCACTTTATAACTGCCTAGAGAAGTTCAACTGCATTAACAAGAATCTGTTACAAGCATTTCTTCTTTCTGCTGCATGCTCTGATTGCTTGTCTTCTTCTCCCTCTTTGACATAATCAGTAAGCAAGCTTATTGTTCAACAGTTGCATCTCAGCGAGCATACCTCCCCTGTAGACTGCAAGAAATTCCCACTTCATCAACAACAATATTGTTTGAATTCTCCCAGAACAAGAGCACTCAGTTCTTCTACACTAAAAAATACAAGATTTATGTTTCATGGCTACTAAAAATATGTATTTAATCGAAATTATAACCAGGAGCCTAAATTCTGTACAAAAACTGTTCATCAATTAATTTGAGAGAAACTATCAAAAATATTTCTTGGCTATAAAATAAAAGTATACCTTTAAATTAACAGGCATGTCCCAAGTTTTTGTGACTTGCAAACCCAGATCCAAATCCTTGTTACTAACCTTTGAAAACCCTCCTAGCAAGTCTTTTGTGATCTCTGAATTGCTACTGCTGTTTACCATTGAACTCACATCCGCTGTCATGCCTAGCCTTCTTTCTTTGACCCCTTCTAAAGGAGGGAGAGAGTGTAAAATATATATGACGGAATTAATAATAGAGGAAGGGAGTAATGAAGCAAGATAGAAGTAGTAATTAATAGCGAGAAGCAAAAATCAATGAAGTCCATTAAAAATGGTATTTATTATTTTTGGTGCATTTAATTTGTTCCTTCCCATGAATTACTACTGTTCAGAACAGATGCAATGTTACCTTCAATAAGTTTTTAAATTATATGTAACAATTTTTAAAATTATATTTAAGAGTGTGTTATCTGTTATTTTTTAATTATTCTTTATTTAAAATATATTAAAGATCTTTTTTGTTTTTTTTTTTTAAATATTTTTAACATCAACAATTCAAAATGATACATAAACATTAAAAAATTATTTTAAATAAAACAACTTATTTTTTTTTAAAACAGAATTTAAAATGACATATTAATCATCAACTATGATAATAACTACAAAACTTTTATGATATTTAAGTATCAATATTAATTCTATAGAAGAAGAAGAAATTATAATCGACTTATTAAAAGTGATAAATTATTATTTTCTATTTAAAAATTATTATTTTTTATTTTCTTTCCAGTAAGTTGATTTTTTATTTTATTTATACTTGTCACATATAATATAAGTATTGTAGTTATAATTGAGCACCATACAATCTCTTATTAATTGATATAATTAATTTATTTTTATCTGATATTTATATATACTCACATTCTAAAAAATCAAGTTTTGTATTCAAATAATGTTAAGAACATATACACGATTATATAGAAGGATGACAAATGAGAAATGCTTTTAAATCTACATGAGATTTATTAATTAACTCTATTTTTTTTAATTTTTTTATTCAATTATTAAACTTCTAATAGAATATGACTACAATGACTAAATTAGCTCAAGAAGTTAACTTGGCAATGCAAAATAAAGTGGGACAAAACGGACTTTCCAACACATTATATCAATAATTTAGGGCCTGTTTGGTATTGCGGTTGCGGTTGTGGTTGAGGTTGAAAAAATGGAGTTTAAAAAAAAACGCTTTTTACTGTGGTTCAAAAAAAGCAGTTAAGTGTTTGGTAAAAACTGTGGTTGGTCCCCAAGGGTGGGGTGTAACGGTTGTAACCTGGGGCTGCCAAAGGCACGCCCCAGGTTCGAGGCTGTGCACATCAACTCCCCTTGCAAACGCCTGGGACAGCCGGGGGGTTTACACATGCTCTGGGCCCACAAAGTGCGCTTTCCGGGTCATGTGGTTCCCCCCGTTATCCAAAAACTGTGGTTGAGTTGAAGGTTGAAGAAAAAACATTTTTGGTGTTTGGTTTCCAAACTGCTTTTAACTTGTGAAATTACTTGAAAGGGTATATATATATATATATATATAATTTTTTTAAATATTGTAAATTTAATAATGATAATAATATTATGAAATTAATAATTCATGAAAAAACAAATATTATTTTTTATTCTCCCATCAAACTATTTGCAATTTCATCACGAACATATATTTTCCTTCCATTAAGACTGATCTGTATCTACACATTTTTTTTTAAAAATATATATTTTAAAATTTTTGGTAGGCCGAGGACAACCCAACCAAATTGGGCCTAAGCCCAACTTTGCTGGACTTGGGTTGGGCCGAGTGCAGCCCAGCCCAGGTCCAGCTGCTTCTTTCTCCGAACAAATTAAAACGGTGCGCTGCACTGTGCGTCTTCTTCGCGACAGTGCAGCGCACATAATTCACGTGAATAGTGCCTTCCGACCGAACACGACGAGAGCTTCAACGGAGGATACCTACGGGTAGAGTAGGACGAGGTGGTTTTTCCTGTGGTGGTGGCGTCTGAAATGGTGGTCTGTGGTGGCCGGAAACAGCCTTGGAAGGTGGCGGTACTGTTCACCGACCACGACGAGAGCTTAAAAGGAGGATACCGACGGGTAGAGGAGGCCGAGGTGGTTCTTCCTGTGGTGGTTTCATTGTAAATGGTGGCCGGAGTAAACGATGGAAGCTCTCGACTTCCATAGCTGTTCTCTGTTTTGGGCAGAGAGAGAGAGAGAGAGAGAGAGCCATGCACATATCAATTTTTCTTAATTATCGAACATGGATTTGTCAAGGGTTTTGCATGTAAATTTTTCACAGTTTTTTATCCTCACATTTTTGCATGAAAACGCAGATAAAAAAAAATGAATCGCGATCGCAAAAGCATCAATTTCCAGCTTATTGCAAACCACGGTTTTGGTCAATTTTTTGGTGGGCCCCACAATAATATAATCTGCTTTTTTTCCATTACCAAACGCCATGTTTGCTCCAATCTCCGTTTCAAACTCCAATCTCCGTTTCAAACGCAATGCCAAACGGGTGCTTAGTGGTTTGTGGTGGTGGTTATAGTTAATAAGGTCTTCGGTGACAAGAGAGATTTCGAGGTGTTTGGGATTGTAGTGTAACTTCAGGTTGCAAAAAAAATCACTCTCATCTAGTATTTGGTTAGTGTAAAAAGTAGGATACAACGCACAAGTCCACTTAAAAAATAACATGTAACTCCGGCGCAAGAAAAGCAGCTATTTCTTGCATTTTGCTTTTCAATAATGAGAGGGAGACGGTCCAGGGGGTTGCTGGGTGGGAGGGTTTTTCTATAAATAATGTAATTTAGTATTAAAATATATTTTAAAGTAATTAAAATAATTTAAAAATTAATTAAAATATAAATAATGTTTATATAATATATATTTATTAATATAAAAAATATATTTTTAATATTAAAATAATCTAAAAATTAATTTAAAATATAAATAATTTTTACATAATATATGTTTATTAATATAAAAAATATATTTTTAATATTAAAATAATCTAAAAATTAATTAAAATATAAATAAATAAATTAGAAGGAGATCACAATATAATTTTTATATCGCAATCCTAATTTTGTTTCAGATGATATTTTACCATATATTGTTCCGGGATCGCAGAGGCCTTCACATATGGATTTAGTTCGCAATGAAATTACAAGTAGTTTGATGGGAGAATAAAAACAAGTGTCTAATTTACTTGAATTATTTATTACATTTTATTATTATAATTATTAAATATTTAAAAAATAATATATATACACACACACACACACATACATTTTAAAGTCATTTTACAAGTTGAAAGCAATATGAAAAGTTTGGTAACTAAACACTAAAATTGTTTTTCATTAACCTCAAACTCAACCATAGTTTTAACGAAACACTTCACTACTTAATTTGAACTACAATAAAAGTATTTTTTTATGAAATTTTTTTTTTAAAACTTCAACCACAAAAACAAAATAATACCAAACACACCCAAGAATGAAGAAAACTTAGAACTCTCTCATTAAAGGCAGCCATTTAATGCATTTTGTTCTCTTCAGTTCATAACCAATTCCTTTATCATGGGGAACTAGTGGGAGAATTAAGTCTCACTCTCACAAAATGCGCGTGATTGGAACGCACTGTTCTTTATCTTATTTTCAAAAATCGGGAGGCGTGATACATTAGTAGTTAGATGATTTAAGGATGGCACATCTCTGCTCACCGACACCCATACATTCATTAGAGATTTTAGTAAAAGGACAGATATTTCACACGGAGTCAGGGATTTCATCATTGCTGGCAGTAATGACCATTTACTCATAATTATCAGACTTGAGTCACTTGACCGGTCAATGATTTAGTTTCCATGTCGTATTTATCTATTAAATTAGGTGGAGGTTTGTAACTGTGTTTAAAATATATTTTTAAAACTATTCAAAAAAAATATTTTTTATTTTTCATATTATTTTCATATGAGAATATAAAAAATGTTTTAAAAAATATATTATTTTAATATATTTATAAATAACAAATATTTTAAAAATAACTTCAATTGCATTTCCAAACAAATTTTAAATTTGAGGTCATCTTGAATAAACATTAGTTTTTTTATTGGATTATGTTCATATTATTTATGGAAAATAATTTTTATAAAAATTAAAAATAATATCTGATAGTATTATAAAATATTTTTCAGTGTTTAACTATTTTAAAAATAAATTAAAATTAGTATTTTAAAAACAATTATAAAACAAATAAGAATTAACATTGACAAAAAAAAGTTAAAATAAGATGAAATTAAAAAAAAACATATTTATAAATTATATTATGTAAAATAAAGAACAATTAAAAAATAAAAATCAAATATTATGAATAAAACATAATACGTAGCTCAAGATAATGTATGTTTTTATGTTAAATTCTCTTAGATAATTGTCAATACTTTCGTAAAAAATTCTATCTTGTAATTTTTATTTTAAACTGAAATAAAAATGTAAAAAAAAACATAAAAATATATCCTTCAAGTTAAATTTATAAAAGACAAAATATGTTTAATGACAATGCTCGGTTCTCCTATCATGGCATAATCAATTAAAGTGCAAAGTGCTCTTTTTTCCATATTTTATTTTATGTTATCTTTGTGAATGTTTTAATATTTGAATATTAGAGAACGTTACATTTTTTTTATCTATTTATTATTAATAATGTAACATTATAAATGGGAAAGATGTGGTTGCAAGAACATCAAATTGCTATAAAGATTAAAGAAAAAAAACACATAAGCAATGAGGAGTTTTTGGAGAACAGGAAGAGGCAAGTCATTCCATCTCTTAATTATAGTACTTGTATATCTTTCACTAGTTGACTCAATCAATTTTAATAATCTTAATTGAAATTTGGTCAAGGTATAGTAACTGTTTGATACTGTGTTTAAAAATATTATTGAAAAAATGGAAAATTGTTTATTTTTATCTTTTGTTTTAAATTATTTTTTTGGATATTTTAAAATTATTTTAATGTGTTGATATCAAAAATAATTTTTAAAAAATAAAATAATAATTATTTTAATATATTTCTAAATAAAAAATATTTTTAAAAATAACATGAACAGTACTCTCAAATAGTTAAATGTATTAACTACAGAATCATCCAAAGCACACATTTCTGCAAGTGTGGACAATTGAGACAGGCCCATTTCTCCAAGAGTAATAAAAGTTGGATGTATAATAAAGGCCCAAATGTAAGACCTACGCCCATATGATCGAGTCCATGAGCGGGCTTAGGTGTTAAGGTAAATGCAGGACTGAATAAAATTTCTTATTCTTCTCTCTCCCTCTCTCTACCAAGTACATGGCTATTATAAAATAATGAGTCTTACTTAATTGGTTAGCCTGTAATTCAATTCACTCAATAAAATCATATTAAAACTACTAATATTTATTTCTTATTTTAAAATAAAACAACATTATTTAAATTATCTTAATTGTTCGTGTAATTCAATGGTACAAACGTATGACAACTATATTTTTATAACAAAACATTAAGAGATTGGTAGAAATAAAATAAGTTGCTTTCTCTCTCTCTTCGTGTTGTTGAAATGTCGCCCTCTATAACCTAATCGTAAGAGATGCCATCGTATATTATACATATATAAATATGTATATGTATATATGTATATGTATATGTATATATGTATATGTATATATGTATATGTATATATGTATATGTATATGTATATATGTATATGTATATGTATATGTATATAAATGAGGTTATATATATATATAACCTTTCCCCAGCCAAAGTAAGAGCCAGCTGCCCGTAGTTTTCGTGCTGTTGAAATGTCGCCCTCTAGAATAACCTCATCGTAAGAGATGCCATCGTTTATTAAACAACTGAAGTAGTATTCTCATATTTCTAATTTGCTATGAGAGCTCTTTCAGAAATGGCTATGAACAGGCTATTGACTTCTTCTCTTTTGTTTTGTTATATTAAAAAAAACTAAGCTTGCTGGTGGTAGGAAAGTTTCAATGTCCAATGTCTATGTACACATGACATCATGCATTTTTCTTTATTCGAATGATAAGATGCATCCTCATGTCAATTAATATTAAATTATCTTTCCAGATTATACCAGTTTGATGTATTCAAAAAGACTTAATAAATTCATTTAAAAGACTTAATAATAATAATAATAATAATAATAATAATAATAATAAATCTCTTTAAGCATCAAACCAATTACTTCTTAAAATTTATATAAGGAAACGTACTAATTAAATTGAAATCTATGATTAAAAAACTAATGGAAATTCAATTAAGAGTCGTCATAATCAACAACAACGTGAGATGTCGCAAGAAGCGGTTAGCTCTGTAATCCTACAGCCTGGGTGTTTTGTTTTTTAATTTCAAAAACCTGTCTGCTATCCCCGTTACAATAAATTTATGATAAATACAAGCAAAAACATTGATCTACAATGATGATTAAAAGAAGAATGAAAAAACATAGATACAGGAGAGTCAAAACCTACCAACTTTTTTTGTTAGAATAACATAAACCTAGCTACCCGAGGAGGGAGTCAACTTGATATGCACGTGTAAGAAATATACTTGGCGGGACAAACATACATTTGATAGTTAATACCGAAGATAGTAGGTAGAAGCCAATTGATTTGTAGGATTCGATGTGTATCTATCTGCATTAAATAATTATATTCCTTGCTTCTAATCGGGTGGCAAGAAATGAGAGGTAACTCATTAATTAATCGCAAGATCAATTTTTTCTATTGGTTTTTTGAAATTTTATATTTAACAATTATCAATTGGTAGAGGAAGCCTATATATCCAAACCAATAACAAAGCCTTTCGTCCTTCAATTCCCTCTATTTTTTATGCATCTCATCAATTACCCTTTTGATTTATTTTCTTGGCTTGTAAAAAACTATACAGAAAGAAGAAAATCCAGAATCGATTTTTTTAATGAATTAATTATGCGAGTAAAATTTATAAAAGACGTAGAGGAGGGCATGAATAGTACTAGATAGAAGAAGTCAATGTATCGATGTGGATGTTCCTAAAATATTCAACGCTGGGGAAGGGGTAGTAAAAATAAATAATAATAATAAAAACCTAAAAAATTAGCTACAACCTAGAGAGCCAAAAGAAATTGCAGAAGACGCCACACCTTTATTATTGTTTGTGACCGCCTATCCAAGGAAACAATATAGTATTTAAGATTTGAAACTTCATTTCATATAATCTTATGTTCAAAACTTGAGAGGCAACAACCGGGACATTTTGTATAGCTTCTAATTAGAACTCCCCAGAAAATCCAAAAGAAGAAGAAAACTCCATGTTATTTTGTCCTTCATAGTCATGGAGATAATCATTGAAGATGAATGTAAGCAAGTAAATTGGTGAAACATAACCCCTTAGGGTTTAAGTGAAGAATATTAGAGTATATAAAACCATTCTTACTTAGAATCTTATTCTATTAACGAATTATTAATAGAGAACTAATTTCTCTAGAGTTGGTTCCAATTCTAACTTTGTCATTGTCTAAGGAATCCCCTCCATTAATCTTTCATTAGTATCAAATAACTATCTCATCTAAAAATTTAAGCTGTTAGGTGAGACTCCAATATATGATTTATATTATTCTTTAGCACCCTTTCAAGTGAAAGACTTTTGAATTTAAAACTTGCACATAAGTACACACTAACTTGTGCTTATTTTTTTATCAAATATAATGAGGGTGGTGAGATTTGAACTTGTGATCACCGGGTCGACAAGCTGATACCATGTCAAAGAACTATCTCACCTAAAAAATTAAGCTGTAAAGCGAAATTCTAATATATGGTTTATATTATTCTCTAACAATTAGGCACGTAGCTTCCCAAAATCTATATCCCATATATTATGAAAGATAATTCAAGGGAGAGGATATCTCAATATTATGAAAGGAAAATCAACATGGTTAGTGGGCATGATCACCATATTGGAATGTTAATTTTATGATAATCTACAAGGTTGGTGTGATCACATTTCCAAGCCGATGAAATTTCAGAAGCCATTTTAATTTTCATATATTTTAATTTCAGTGTTAATTCGTTTGCAGAATTTTCAACGGTAAATTAATAAGAGATTCTTCTGTGGGTAATCATGAACCAGAATAATAATGAATTGGTAACGAGTTAGGTGTTGTGGATGGTAACGAGCACCTCACTGTTTGACGCTGTCATGGTTTTATCGACCTAAAAATATTTAGGAGCTACTGTTCCTGCTCCTACCTTGCACACCTACTGCATGTCCATATTAGTATAAATATGTAGCAAGTTTTCCTTCCCATGCATTCCATTTCAAACACAAATATTCAGAGCGATCATCATCAGAGTTTGCAGCAAATTAACTCCCTTTTGGTGCGATGGCAACATCAACTTCCATATCGTTCGCGGTCCGAAGGTGCGAACCAGAAATGGTTGCACCAGCTAAGCCCACACCTCATGAATTCAGACAGCTTTCTGATATTGATCGCCAACTATACCTCCAATTTCAATCACCACATTACAACCTGTATGAACACAATCCTTCGATGCAAGGGAAAGATCCTGTGAAGGTAATAAAGGAGGCAATTGCTCAGGCTCTTGTGTATTATTACCCTTTTGCTGGTAGGATTAGACAAGGGCCAGACAATAAGCTTATAGTTGAGTGTACTGGTGAGGGTGTTTTGTTCATCGAAGCCGATGCTGATGCCACGGTTGAGCAGTTTGGTGATCCAATTCCATCTCCATTCCCATGCTTTCAGGAACTTCTTTACAACGTCCCAGGATCAGAAGGGATCCTCAATACCCCATTAATGCTTTTCCAGGCACGTATATGTCATAATTATTGGCTAATGTTTATTCATTCTTTCATTATTATTATTATTATCGATAAAATATAATTAAACCATTTCCTTAAATGGTTTAATCTTTTGATTTGAAATTGTTCTTTGAAGATGATGATATTCCATCAATTACTTTCTCATAAATTACTAATAACTTCACATTATTTTTAACAGGTGACACGCTTGAAGTGTGGTGGTTTTGTACTCGGGTTCCGTCTTCATCACCCAATGACTGACGCACTCGGCATAGTTCAGCTATTGAATGCCATAGGTGAGATTGCACGAGGTGCTCAAGCCCCTTCAGTTCTTCCTGTGTGGCAAAGGGAACTCCTCTGTGCTAGGAATCCGCCACGAGTTACATGCAGACACAATGAATATGGTAATGACGCTCCTGCTGCTGTTGAACCTACATCCAAGGTGCCTGAATCCCTCGGCGAGGTTCACGCCGTAGCCCACCGTACTTTTGTTCTTAACCGCAAGGAATTATCCAACATTCGAAGATGGATTCCTTCTCATTTACACCCATGTTCAAATTTTGAGGTAATAAGTGCATGCTTATGGAGATGCTATGCCATAGCATCTCAAGCTAACCCTAATGAGGAGATGCGCATGCAATTGCTTGTCAACGCACGTTCCAAATTTAACCCTCCATTACCAAAAGGATATTATGGTAACGTGCTAGCTTTGCCAGCAGCTGTAACAAATGCTAGGAAGCTTTGCCTAAACTCTTTAGGGTATGCAATGGAATTGATAAGGAATGCGAAGAATAGAATAACCGAGGAGTACATGAGATCATTGGCTGATCTAATGGAGATAACCAAAGGGCAGCCTATAGGGTTACAGTCATATGTTGTGTCAGACTTAACAAGTATTGGGTTCGATCAGGTGGACTATGGATGGGGCAACACAATTTATACTGGGCCACCTAAGGCTATGCCTGATGAAATTTCAATTGCAGGAACCTATTTTCTGCCCTATAGATTCAAGAACGGAGAGCGTGGGGTTATGCTTTTGGTTTCCTTACGTGCACCAGTTATGGAGAGATTTGCAATGCTATTAGAGGAATTGGCAAGGCATGATCCAGAAAGAAGCCAGGGACAACAAGAAATGATACTAAGCTCCCTATAAGACGGAGGGTATGCAATTATTCTATTCCTGGCAGGTTAATAGGCCTTTGGTAACAAAAAAATATTCTAAAGCAGATGGTGGCGAAGTTTGAATAAGTCTTTAAATTTATTTCTTTCCTACAATTCCATACTCTTTGAGCTTGTTATGATTGTATACATAGATATGAGTTGGGGTTGTCATGAAAATTTGGTGATTTGTGTACGTGGTTTCAATTTATTTACATTTATAAAGTTAAATTCTCGAGACTATTATTCTGTTTAGTGTTCTATCACTTCCAGATCCAATACTGAGATCAATATTTTGTTTCCAATAGTTTGATCAATCCTTGTTCGTGAGTTTGTTAGGGTTTTGATCTTTATAAGAAAATAAATTAGTGTTTTGATCAACATATGCCATTTTGTTGAACAAAGATAATTGGAAATCCATTGGACAACAAGCATTGATTACTACTTGTTTTTTGGCCGAGTTTTATCATTGGTTATGGATTTTAACTCAAAAGTCAATTAAAGTGAGAAAGATAGAGAGGAAGTTGTGAGCAATAAATTTAAACAAATCTATACAATTTATCTAAACTTTTCTAAAGAGTTTTTAAACCCAGGCAGGGCTAGCTGGTCCGATTGAAAATTTGCTGACACGATCACCTAACCTTTCAAGTTAACTTAATAAGTCCGGTTTAAAAAAGAAAAGAAAAACTATAGCTTAGGTGGCTTGACCATGTCACCTCTATCTTAAAAACTTGTGCACTTACCAAATCATAATTTTTTATTTGTGCTTCACCGGTCCATTCAATAATCTAATGGCCCAATATAACTTGATCGGGTCGTCATATATGCCGGGTTTAATACATCACTTTTACAAGCTGGAATTGTTTTATTCGCGTTTACTGATTCCTTGGTTAAGTTGGGTTCAATGAACAAACACAACTATGTTACAAGGAAGATGATAATATCACTCCTGCCTAGGAAGACATAGAGTTACTCATGATGTCCCAGTATCACACTCAAGGAACAAAGAATTTGTTTTTGAATTTTAAGTTAATTAATACTCTAAAATTTATATAAGTTTATTTTAAATGATATTGTTTGCTAGATCTATTTTTTTATAACTTTTTACAAGTATAAAATTCTTAACTAAAAATATAGACTCATCAGCTACTCCCTTTTTAATGCATAATCTTGCATTAAAGGCTTAAAAAAATGAAGATAAAAGTTCAAATATGTCCCGTCTTTTTTCAAGAAGAGCGTTATCAATAAAAGATTTTCATTTCCATGGATTTTTTTTATTTTGTTTTAGGAATACCAGTCAACAATGCACAATAAATATTGCAGTCTTTGGTTTTCCTAGAGTTACGAATGAGAGTGAGGTGTTATTTATCTTTGTTTCATGTCTTCCCCTCTTTTTTTACTTTTGCTAAAAAAAAATTCTTCTTTAAAATATTTACTTATTTAGGAATTTTTAATATTCTACAAGAAGAGAAAAAAAGATAATAAAGGGTGTTAGAGAACCATCTCACCTAAAAACATAAACTCTTAGGTGATGTCCCAATATATAATTTATATTATTCTCTAACATACACCCTCAAGTGAAAGTCCTTTGGGCTTGAAACTTGTACACAAACCCACACGACCTTGTGCTTGATTTTTATCAAATAGAATGAGGATGGGGAGATTCGAACTCGTGACTGTTGGGCCAACAAAGCTCTGATACCATGTTGAGAATAATTAGGAGGCTTAACCTAATGGTTAACCAACCCTTTCTATATATATGTTTAGGGCAATATACAATAGTATTGGTGGAGGTTACCACACAAGAGTATGTCTATAGTATCTCCTATATACAATAGCTCCTATATAAGTACATTCTATAAATATGCCCTCTCAAGCTGAGTGATGCGATCCAACCATCAAACGATCCATTGGAGGTTCCAGTTGGTCCAGATACTAGGCTTAGGGCTAAGAAGTTCAAAGAAGTTTTCAATAGGCTTCTTCAAGATACATGGGCTAAGGTGGACTTCAAGGGGATTTGTAATAATAAAGAGCACGCCTTGATTAATCTCATTCATGTTCAAGAAGGGCTTGTTGGTGGAACCAAGACCATTACACATGATAGAACAAAACATGATAGAACAAAACATGTGGAGATGGATCGACACTTTATCTAACACAATCTTGACAACAAAATAATGCAATTCCCATTTGTCAAGTTAGAAGACCAACTAGCGAATATACTTACCAAAGCGGTGTCCAGTAAAGAATTCCACAACTCACTAGTCAAGTTGAACATACGGGAACCATATGTATTAACTTGAGGGGGAGTGTTAACATGAGCTGTAACGGATCAAGAAGAAAATGTAACGTATAGATTAAAGTTTCATTTACTGTCATTTAAGCTAGAGTGATTGTCATTGATACGTGAGCATTAATCCATTGCTCCGATTAGTATTCTAGTCCTATATATAATGTACTCTCTGGAAATGTAATTCATACTGAAATATACAACAACATGATTTGTTGAACAGAGCTAAAAGCAAAGGGGGTTAATTCTCATATTAAAGAGAAATAATTAAGATGCTTTGAGCAATTAAGTAAATAATATTGCAGATCTTTTCAAAGATTATGTGGATGACATAGATAAGTTAGCAGTGTGTATCCCAATCACTCAATTAACAACGCTTAAGTATTGCTTTCGTTCACCCACTTTTGAAAACAAATCTTAATATAAATTTTGCACGACGTATGGAAGAACACGCATCCCATTTTAAGCCCATATATTCTCGACTCTCCTGCTGAGGTACCAAGCCACCATTGATCACACTTTACAGCATCATTCCTAGCTATTTCTGTGCCATGTCAACTCCTACTTCCTTAGCATTCGCCGTGCGAAGGTGCGAGCCAGAATTAGTTGCACCAGCTAAAGCCACACCTCATGAATTTAAACCACTTTCTGATATTGATCGCCAACTATACCTACAATTCCAATCACCACATTACAACTTTTATGCACACAATCCGTCCATGCGAGGGACAGATCCGGTGATGGTAATAAGAAAGGCAATTGCACAAGCACTTGTGTATTATTACCCTTATGCTGGGAGGATTAGACAAGAGCCAGAAAATAAGCTCGTAGTAGATTGTACAGGAGAGGGTGTCTTGTTCATTGAAGCTGATGCTGATGTTACACTCGAGCAGTTTGGTGATCCAATTCAGCCTCCGTTCCCTTGTGCCGACGAACTTCTTTACAATGTCCCAGGGTCAGAAGGAATCATCAATACCCCATTGTTGATCTTTCAGGTACTTGACGATTATTATGAACAAGATGGTATTGGCTTCTTTTGTTTTCTCCCATAAAAAATGGCTAGTTTATAGAATGTATCACAAGTAAATAGTCGGGTAGGATTGAACCTATACTATATTTCCCTTTCTATTTTTTTTTTAAAGAAACTTTCTATTTACTTTTTTGGTATTTGGGTTCTTAATTTTTGAATTCAATATTTTATAACAGGGAGGGTGTTTTCACTGCAATTTGAAAATATTTTTGAAAAAAAATGATTTTTTTTAAATTTTTTTTTTTGATATTTTTAAATTATTTTAATATATTTTTAAATAAAAATTATTTTTAAAAATAATCATACGACGCTTACAAACACTAAAACTTCATAAAATTGGTTCATTGCAAGAATCCACTGATCGATGGCTTTACATGATTGATGAGACTTGTGGTGGGGAAGACTTCTAATTTCAACATAGAAAGACTTCTAATTTCAACAATCCAATTATCGATGGCTTTACATGATTGATGAGACTTGTGGTTGGGAAGAGTGACCATAGAAAAACTTCTAATTTCAACAATCCAATTATCGATGGCTTCGCATGCAATCATCCTCTCTGTTTTTATCTTTTCTCAATAGCATCATGTTTTCTTCTTTCCTTGTCAGCTCTTTCTTTTCTGTTTTTTCTCGCTCCTTATTTTCCTCCTTTTCCCGGTGTTTTCTTGAATGGTTCAATTTGATACATGTCCTAAGATATATCCACTAATTATTTGGCATACTCTCACATCAAAGAAAATCACTACGTACCAATCTATTTTCTTAGCTTTTGGATTCAAATATATAAATTCATTTTATATTATTACACATCATTGTCCCCGGCCGCTCCCCAACAAAAAAATTGACTCTTTGACAAAACTCAGCTAGTATTCGTATATAATATATATGTAATTTAACATAAAATAAACTGTTTATTGTTTGCTCATTGTACTATATTACACTCCACTGATCACACTAGAGTAAAATAGTAATGATATTTTTTTTATTGTATTTTGATAGATAACACGCTTGGAGTGTGGTGGTTTTATACTTGGCTTCCGTCTTAATCACCCAATGAGTGATGCTTTTGGCATAGTTCAGCTATTGAGTGCCATAGGTGAGATCTCACGAGGTGCTCAAGCCCCTTCAATTCTACCTGTGTGGCAAAGAGAGTTCCTTTGTGCTAGGAATCCACCTCGTGTAACCTGCACACACAACGAATATGGTGATCATCATGAACTTGTTCTGGATCCTAGCGAGCTCAACGTTCCTGAATTTCGCGGCTGCACTGACGGTGCAGCCCACCGTTGTTTCATCATCGGCCCTAAAGAATTATCCAACATTCGTAAATGGGTTCCTCCTCATTTACTCCCATGTTCCAAGTTTGAAATAATAACCGCAAGCTTATGGAGATGCTATGCCATAGCATCTCAAGCAAACCCTAATGAGGAGATGCGAATTTGTATGCTCGTCAACGCTCGTTCCAAATTCAACCCGCCGGTACCAGAAGGTTATTATGGTAACGTGCTGGCATTGCCAGCAGCTATAACCAATGCTAGGAAGCTTTGTTTGAACTCTTTAGGGTATGCTCTGGAGCTGATAAGGCAGGCAAAGAATAAGATCACCGAGGAATACATAAGATCGTTGGCAGATTTCATAGAGATTACCAAGGGTCTGCCTAAAGGGTTACAGTCATATGTTGTGTCAGATTTAACAAGTGTTGGGTTTGATCAGGTGGATTATGGTTGGGGTAAGCCAGTTTATACCGGGCCATCTAAGGCTATGCCTGATGACATTAATAATTCTGGAACCTATTACTTACCCTATAGAAACAAGGAAGGAGAGCGTGGGATAATGGTTCTGATTTCCTTACGTGCACCAGTTATGGAAAGATTTGCATTGCTATTCGAGGAATTGACCAAGCACCATCCAGATTGTGGCCCAGCACAACAACACATGACTCTCCCTATAAGACACAAGCTTTGATATATTTCCCACTTGAAATTGTTGGTGAAGCTTGATTGTTTCAATATTGAGCTTCCGAGGTGGCATCCAGGGCTTGAACTTCATTTCAGCAGTCGTGCAACAAGATTGGATAATCATCTTCTTTTTTAAAATAAAAAATTGTGCTTAAATAATTACTACAAGTCTTGTTCCTTTCTGATACATGGTTGATTGAAGAAGGATTACTTGTCATGAAAGTAAGTTACAAGAGTTGTTGGAGAGTGAATGTCTTCTGTAGGGTTTCCAATTGTTTATAAATTGCTTGTTCTTATCAGTGCTCTATAATTTTCTTTAAATTTGTTATCATGATATCATCTTCATTGTTGCTTCCCTTGAATTGTATACTTTTTTTGGGTCAACAATGGCTATTTGATTCTTTCCTGTTTTCTTACAGCAAGGCTATTTCTTGGACAGGTTCAAAGGACACATAGATTGTTTATAAATCTAAATTTTTAATTAAATTTTTGGCTTGAGATGGAGAAAGAAATTAATTTAGTAATTCTTAGACATTTCCAAAATATTACAATTATAAGTTGAAACAGGTATTTGATTATAATGTATTTGAGCATAATACCCTAATACGGTTGCTCCTCTTGTATTTATATAAGTAGGGTATTTGTACATGTGTTATGGTGTACCCTATTACACATGATAAATCTATACATCAATATTTCCTATATAAGAATACATTCCATAATATTCCCCCTCAAGCTGAGGGTGGGTTATCCACATGAAGCTTGGAACGTAAGGAAATAAAAACAGAGGAAGCAAGTTGTTTTGTAAGAATATCTGCTAATTGATCTTTGGAAGGGATGAAGTGAATTTGAATTTCCTTCTTAGTCACTCGATCACGAACAAAGTGATAGTAGACCTCAACATGCTTTGTACGGGCATGAAAGATCGGATTAGCAGAAAGATAAGTGGCACCCAAGTTATCACACCAGATAGTCGTAGCAGAACTACGAGAGATACATAAATCTGACAAGAGATAGCGAAGCCAAAGGACCTCAGCAGTACCATCGGCTAAGTCTTTATATTCTGCTTCGGTGGAGGAGCGAGCAACCATGCGTTGCTTGCCAGATTTCCATTAAATGGGTGTAGACCCAAGGAATACCATATAGCCACCCGTAGATTTTCGGTCTTCAATACTGCCGGCCCAATCGGCATCAGTAAGGCCATGAAGAGACAAAGTGGTGTCTCGAGTAAGATGAAGACCAAAGGAGGAGGTACCTTTGAGATATCGCAGAATACGCTTAACTGCAGCCCAGTGACCTTCGGTAGGAGCATGCATAAACTGGCATACTTTGTTCACAACATAACAAATATCAGGTCTAGTAAATGTTAGATACTGAAGAGCACCAACTACTTGGCGGAAACGAGTAGCGTCTGAGAACAATTCGGTAGACTGCAAATCAAGCTTGGAAACAGAAGCAGGTGTATCAATAGGTTTACATGATGTCATACCTGCACGATTCAGAATATCCAGAATATACTTGTGTTGACTAAGCACAAGACCCATGCTAGTGGGAGCAACTTCAATGCCCAAAAAATAGCGAGCATGCCCCAAATCACGAAGTTTGAACTCCGAGCTCAGCAGAGTAATAAGACGATGAATAAGTGCAGAATTATTATCAGTAATCAAGATGTCATCGACATAGACAAGTAAGTAGCATATATCATGAGAACCACTCAGAATAAATAGGGAAGTATCAACCTTAGAAGCCCGGAAACCAATAGTTAGAAGAAAATCACTTAGACGCATGTACCAAGCGCGTGGTGATTGTTTCAAACCGTATAGAGATTTATGAAGACGACAAACATGTATAGGTAAAGTGGTGTCAATAAAACCGGGGGGTTGCTGCATGTACATAACCTCATGAAGTGAGCCATTAAGGAAGGCATTATGGATATCAAGTTGTCGAATCTGCCACCCTTTTGATACTGCAGTTGTGAGAACTAACCGAACAGTAGTTGGTTTAACAACAGGACTTAAAGTTTCAGAATAATCTATACCTTCCTGTTGGGTGAACCCCCGCGCAACCAAACGGGCTTTGTAGCGATCAACTTCCCCATTCGCTCGGCATTTTATTTTATAGACCCATCGGCAACCAACAATATTCATATAAGGATCAAACGGTATCAAGGACCAAGTGGTATTAGCATGTAAGGCTGAAATCTCATCCTTCATTGCAGAATGCCAACACTTAAAACGGTCAGCCTCCTTAAAGATCATATGCTCAAAATCAGATGGAGACAGTACCCGGGAAGGAGAGACCGATGGAGAGGAGATGGTCAAAGAGCTGAGATTGGCAGTCTTTCGATGCCTAGGCCGCAGCACCATAGAATGTTGCCGAAGCAGTGGTGGAGCAGACAATACAGCAGTGGAGGGCAGCTGTGGAAGAGAAAAGTGGAAAGATCCACACATAGGTCCAAACCGGGCAGAGACTGATCAGAGTGTCCAGATGAGGAAGATAATGAGGATGGCAAATCTGGAGAGTCCACAGCTGAAGAGGAAGGAGATGAAGGTTGAACCTGAGTCGCTGATCCTATACCTGCATAATGATCAATAAACATGGATGGAGATGATGGTAAAGAAACATACTGGTTAGTGGGAGGAACAGGTGGTGCTGGGACAGGATTGGAGGGAGATAGGGTGAGGGAAGGGAGGTTGGAGACAGCCACGGGGGTAGAGGTGGAGTTGGTGGACCTTATAGTTGACTTAATAAAACGAAAAACATGTTCATGAAAACGGACATGACGGGAAATATATACGCGGTCAGACGACAAATCAAGACAATGATAACCTAGATAGGATGAATTGTAATCGAGGAACACACAAGGAGTGGAGCGATAATCAAGCTTATGAGCATTGTAAAGACGAAGAATCGGAAAGCAAAGACACCCAAAAATACGTAAGAAGGCATAATCAGGTACTTGACGAAGCAAACATTCAAAAGGAGACTTGTTGCGTAAAACCGCGATGGGCATACGATTAATGAGATAGACCAATGTTTCAAACACATAATTCCAGTATTTTAGAGGAGCCTTACATTGGCCTAACAGGGTGAGACTAGTTTCAACAATATGACGATAGCGACGTTCAACAATACCATTTTGTTCATGAGTATGTGGACATATGAGTCGATGGTGAATACCAATTGTTTTGAAGAAATAATTTAATTTTCGGTATTCACCACCCCAATCAGTTTGCACATTTTTAATTTTGCAAGAGAATTGACTTTCAACAAGTACTTGAAATTGTTGAAAAACATTGAACATATCGGATTTTAGTGCAATAGGATAGTACCAAATAAATTTTGTATGAGCATCCACAAAAATGAAAAAATACCGAAAACCATCAGAAGAAAGCATCGAAGTAGGGCCCCACACATCACTAAAAATAAGTTCAAGAGGAGTTGATGTTTTATGACCCGTGGGTCCTAATGACAAACGCGAGGATTTTCCTAGCGGACAAGCTTGACATTGAAAATTAGAAATTCGAGGAGTACAAACAACCTTTTTATTTGACGCTAAGAGGCTCAAAATACGGGAACTGGGATGACCGAGATGACGATGCCAAATATCGGCAGAAGTGGCCATTCTACTGGAAAAAAAAGCTTGTGGCAGGAATGTGGCGGACGACTCGGAAAGAACGTAGAGGCCATCTTTACTCTGACCGGAAAGAAGTACTTCCTTGGTGATGAGATCCTTAACATAAAACAAAGACGAGTGAAACTCAAAGAAGACATAATTTTCACGGCAAAATTGTTGAACGGATAACAATTCTTTTTAATATTAGGGACATGTAGTATGTTGGACAAAGTGAAAACACTTTTTGGGGTATGCAAAAGGTTATGTGCAATATTAGAGATAACAAGTCCTTTACCATCACCAACATGTAATTGATCATTACCAAGATAGGGGTTTACGGAAGTCATACCATTAATGTCCGGAGTAACATGGTGATTCGCACCTGTGTCGGGAAACCAGTCAGCAGACTCTTTCATGGCTTGATCCTCAGCTGAACAATTGCGGAATGAGAGATTGGTCGAGGCTTGAGTTCCATGATGGGCAAGTTGAGAACAATGCTGGGCAAAATGACCATATGCGTAACAAAGCTGGCATTTTACCTGTTGACGAGGCCACTGAATCTGTGATGTGCCCCGGTTGGAATTATTTTTCCATTGCCCATTGTAATTGCGGGGCTGCTGCCATTGCCCACTTTGAAAGGACTGCCCATTGGACTGGTTGTAACTGCCGCGAGAAGGATTTCTCTATCCACTGCGTCGTCCCCTAAAGCCATTGCTTTGTGAACCAGAAAAGCCACGCTGGGCAACATAAACTGAGGGAAGCTGCGCTGGTGTGGGGAGAAGAGGTGCAGCAGTCACAGCATTGCGATGTATGAACTCATGTGTAGATAAGTGACTATGGAGTTCAGAATAAGACAATGGATCGACTTTGGTTGACAAAGTGGTAACCAAGTCACGGAAATCAGTTCGCAAACCCCGAAATACATATAGATTGAAATCGGTGAGGGAGATTGGTCTGCCAGCTGCCGCCAAAACATTACTATTGATTATCAGTACTAATACTGGTACCAACATCGATATTGCTAGTACTAGCTCCAACTCCAGTAAATTATTTCGACATCAGTGTTTTGATGTCGCGGTCGCACAAATTAATTATCCTAGCTTAAAACACACAAGATAGTATAGAGCAAGCAAGGGGTCGATCCCACGAGGAAGTTTCAAGTCAGATTTTTATGTTGTACGTTATGTGATTGGGGGGATTTGGTTTGTGATTATCTAAAGTATGGCAGCAATTAAACTAGAAAATAAAATCAATTAAAATCGAAACTTATCAAGAAAACAAACCTTGGTCACAAACATACATCCACCTACGGAAATTAGAACCGATCCTTGAAACAAAAATTGCAATTTATGCTCTGAAATTTTATCTTTTCTTAACGTGATTAATTAACGGATCCGCCGTATAACTAATCCTAACCAACAAACAATCAAAGTGTCCGCACTAATGATTCAATTTAATGGTAGCTTTAAGAACTAGATAATTTCATCAAGATTAACATACAAGTTGTCCGCAACTTGTGTCAATTTATTCATATGTTCTCCCTAAGTTCAATAATGTAGTTCCGCCACAATTATCAAGCTTAGTTGCTTCACAAGTTCATATATCACAACTCCGGTTTTGATATTAAACTTAGCAATAGATTGTTCACAACAATAACTTAGAGTCCGCTCTAGCAATCATCAATAACAATCATAGGAAATATGCATAGGAAAACAATCATACTCATTCATAACATAAACTGAAAATAGAAGGAAGAATAAATCTCACGGCTCTTGAAATCCGAAGGTTTTTGTGTCTTTGCAACCAAGCAAAAGAGTCTAGCCTTGCATGTTTATTGAACAACTAAATAAAAAGATGGAAGAACACATGATTTAGGGTTTGGAGGAGGAAGATTTTGTGTTTTCTTTTATGCTGGCCTCCATTTCCTTTCTCCTCTTCTCCTTTATATATGCTTAGAAACCCTAGTGTCTATTTTACAAAATAATCCTTCCTTAAGTTGGCAAAATTTAGTTGTCCCTTGTAAAATTCATATCTCCTTCATATCACATCGTTTTGTGCTGAAATTTGAAGCGTTTATAGTTATTTGAGTCCTTAATCCACTAAAATTGAGTTTTTATCAATCGGACTTTTGTAGCTCGAGATATTGAAGTTCGAATGGACAAAGGTCAATATCGGCAGATTGCAAGATTTGACTTTGAAGGCTGCGATTTCCATGATCTTCCTTTTTTATTTCTTTTTCCTTAGATTTCCATAAATTTATGGATGTTAGCTTTTGAATGTCACTGGAATCACTTCATTTCGATCTCTAGAGCTTCCACTGTGCACAAAACACCGACTGAAGGTCAAATCTATCAATCACCTCCAATTACCTCCTTTTTGCATCTTTCATCCAAAAATGTCTTCAAAATATAAAACAAAGAATATCAAGGCATTTTATACATAAAACATATGCAAAAAACTACATAAATATGGATGAAATTATCAAATATGGTCGCATCAAATACCCCCACACTTAGCTCTTGCTCATCCTCAAGAAAGGATAGGTAAAAAAACAAATTTTAATAAAAAAAAAATAACCATGACCAATCTCTTAATCTCCCATCAATATCCAAGAATTCAAGCATTATAAATAAGAATACAATTGAGAAGGATAAAGAACATAAATCTTCATGAATTTGTTTACATGCAAACTTCAATTACTCTTCGGGATTTAAAAGAAATCTATGCCATGCCAAAGTGATAGGTCCTCTCATTGATATACACTCCAGTACTCATGTGTTTAGGGCTTATGTGTTTAAATCTCTCAAATTCAATCAATGAAGATGTTCTACCATAAGCTTGCTCTTCAATCTCATCTCCATTATTAAAATATTACAAACAATGCATGAATCAAAAGGTCTTATTTTCCTGTTGTAATGGGGCTAAGGTTAAGGTGAGGTAAAAGAGAGTAGAAGAAAAGGTTCAAACCAAAGAAAGTAGAGCATTCTGAAGAAAAAAAAAATTCAACCAAGATATTCCATCAAAACACATCAATTTTCAATCTTCAAGCACCAATGCTTAGCTTCTTTCGATTTCAAGCTCTTTTCAATTTCTTTTTTTGTTCTTTTTTTCTTGTTCTTTTTTCTTTTCTTTTCTTGTTCTTTTTTTTTTGTTCTTTTTCACCTTTGGCAACTTTGCCCATCTTTTCATCAAGCATCACTTCTTTTTTCTTTTCACATAATTTCCAACCATAATTCCATGAGATATCACAAGTATATGCTCTACTAATCTTTGGCCAGGGGAAAAGAGGAAAACATATAAAAAGGTTAAGGCTTATATATGGATAAAGCAAAGAAAGGATAAACAAGCTCAAAAGGGGCTCACTAAAGATAATATGCTTTAGGTTGGCTTTTTGGCTCAAGCAGTTAAAATTCCTAATGCCTTTATCATCTTCATGCATCTATGTAATGTGAATGTAATCTCAATAAGATATGAAGCAAGTTCTAGAGATACATATCATTGAAAGAACGAACAATCAAAGAATATAATGTTGAAGGCTCAAAAGCTTATATTGGTATAACACTATAAAGTCAACATGGCATATTTTCAGAGTCAATCCCTAAACCAATTAAACATTAAAACTTGCATGCACACTCATTCATTTGATTTATATATTCATCTATCTCACTTAATTCTCATACATAATACTCATATTCTCAAAAACCAATGGGAGTTAAAAAAGACCAAACAAAATTATCATTTTTTTTAGAACAACAAAGAAAACTAAAATTCTCCCAATACCCCCACACTTAAAACACAACATTGTCCTCAATGTTGAAATAAAAGCAATGGAACATAAGAGAATGAAAAAAAAAATTAAAATGCGAAAAAAATAGAAGATAAGGAAAAAGAAAGCAAATCTGATTTTTTTTGTGTTGGGTTGCCTCCCAGTAAGTGCTTTTGTGTTATGTCATTGGCTTGACATGTGGCATGCTCATTCTTCATAGATTGGTTCAGCTAACTCTATAGAAGCGGTGAGTTCTGTTGTCCAACCTTCATAGAAAGGTTTCAAACGATGCCCATTGACCTTGAGTACTTTGTTGGTTTCTAAACCTGTAATTTCAACTGCACCATAAGGAAAAACATTAGAAACAACAAAGGGTCCAATCCAACGAGAGCGCAATTTTCCAGGAAAAAGTTTCAAACGCGAATGATAAAGGACTTTGTCTCCAACATGAAACTCCTTTCTTGTAAGCATTCGGTCATGAAGATTCTTAGTCTTTTCTTTGTAAATCCTTGCATTCTTGTAAGCATCATTTCAAATTTCTTCCAACTCTTGTAGTTGCAGTTTTCTTGCAATCCCAAAGCATCATAATCCATGTTACATTGTTTAATGGCCCAAAAAGCTTTGTGTTCAAGCACCACCGGTAGATGACATGCTTTCCCATAAATCATTCTATAAGGTGACATTCCTATATGTGATTTATAAGCAGTCCGATAAGCCCAAAGTGCATCTCCAAGACGTAGACTCCAATCTCGCCGATTAGGTTGCACTGTTTTCTCCAAAATGGACTTGATTTCTCGATTTGAAATTTCAGCTTGGCCATTCGTTTGAGGATGATATGCTGTGGAAGTTCGATGAGTCACATGATATTTGCGTAGCAATGCTTCCATGGAACGATTACAGAAATGAGTGCCACGATCGCTAATGATAGCTTTAGGGATTCCAAACCTATCAAATATATAAGTCCTGACAAAATCTAAAACAACTTTAGCATTGTTAGTTCGTGTGGCTTTCGCCTCAATCCATTTAGACACATAATCAACAGCAAGAAGAATATAAAGATTGCCAAAAGAAGAAGGAAATGGACCCATAAAGTCAATACCCCAAACATCAAAAATGTCACTTACAAGAATATTCGTTAAAGGCATTTGATTCTTATGAGTGATATTACCTGTTCTTTGGCATTTTTCACATGATTTGCAGAAGTGATATGCGTCTTTAAAAATAGAAGGCCAATAGAAACCACTTTCAAGTACCTTGTGGGTTGTTCTTTTTGCTCCAAAATGCCCACCACAAGAATGAGAATGACAAAAAGTTAGAATGGAATGAAATTCATCTTGTGGTACACACCTCCTAACTACTTGATCCGCACAAAATTTCCAAAGGTAAGGATCGTCCCAAAAATAATATTTAGCATCAGTTCGTAACTTATCTTTTTGGGGTTTAGACAAACCTGGAGGGAATTCTTTGGTGACTAAATAGTGTACCAAAATCAGCATACCATGGTCTTGTAGAGGAATGCAACATATACAACTGCTCATCAGGGAATGTCTCTCTTATTGTTTCGATCTGTATATCCTCGGTCCTCAGTCGACTCAAGTGATCAGCCACATGGTTTTCAGCACCTCTTTTGTCTTTGATCTCAAGATCGAATTCTTGTAAAAGCAAGATCCACCTAATCAGTCTTGGTTTAGACTCCTTCTTCTTCAAAAGATACCTCAGAGCTGCATGGTCAGTAAAAATAATGACTTTGTACCAAGTAGATATGACCTGAATTTTTCAAGAGCAAACACCACTGCAAAAAGTTCCTTTTCAGTTGTATGGTAATTGCATTGTACTCCATCCAACATACGAGAAGCATAGGCGATAACATGCAAATTCTTCCCAATTCTTTGCCCAAGCACAGCTCCTACCGCATAGTCACTCGCATCACACATTATCTCAAAAGGTTCATCCCAATTTGGTGGTTGGATGATAGGGGCAGATGTGACACGTCTCTTAAGCTCATCATGGGCATCTTTACATGCTTGATCAAACACAAAATCCACTTCTTTGGCTAATAGTTTGCATAAGGGTGCCGTAATCTTCGAGAAATCTTTGATAAAGCGTCGATAGAAACCTGCATGGCCTAGAAAAGAACGAACTTCCCTCACGCATGAGGGGTAAGGCAATGATGAAATAACATCTCTCTTAGCTTTATCAACCTCTAATCCACGTGAAGACACAACATGCCCAAGAACTATTCCTTGTTCTACCATAAAATAACACTTTTCATAGTTCAAGACAAGGTTAGTTTCAATGCACTTTTTCAAGATCAAAGATAAATTTTCTAGACATCTAAAGAATCACCATACATCGTGAAATCATCCATGAAAACCTCAATTATTCTTTCAACATAGTCAGAAAAAATACTCATCATGCATCTTTGAAAAGTTGCAGGTGCATTACAGAGACCAAAAGGCATTCTTCTATATGCATAAAATTATGTCCATAAAATTTCATGAGCTAAAAACTAAAAAAAAATAAAACAAATATTTTGTTGGTGTGTTATATTCCTCGCTATTTCTAATACATTTATAAAAAACATTACTATTGAATATCAGTACTAATACTGGTACCAACACCGATATTGCTAGTACTAGCTCCAACTCCAGTAAATTATTTCGACATCAGCACATGAAAATGATTTAAAAACATTAAAAAAATTAATCTAAATAAAAAAAACAAATTATTTTTTCAAAAAATTTAAATATAAATTTTAAAGTTAATCAACACACGCACACACGGGGGTGGCTATCCCCGTGCATGGCCTATGACCTAGCTGGGGGGCGGCGGAAGGGACAACAACGACCAATAATTTCTTTTATAATTTCAAAAATATTTTTCTAACTATCGACAAAATACAAGGCATTTGGGTAGTTAATTAGAAATTAATTATTGAAGTGATACCCCTGATTGAAACTCCCCAATGCTCCCAGTTTTGCAGTAGCACACAACAACCATCTGCTCACCTTGCTGTTGGGAATGAGGTTGTTGTTGCAACTTGTTTTCCCGACACCGGCGCAAATCAACACGTCACGCCTAATCTTGCAACTCTAACTGATTTTGTACCTTATCTTGGTAATGATTTCTTGCATGTTGGTGATGGTAAGGCCCTTGACATATCCCATGTTGGACATACTACATTAAATTCCCCAAAACACATGTTACATTAATAAATATTGTTCATGTGTCTCACATTACCAAATTGTTGTTATTTATTCAGATATTCTATCGTGATAATCATGTTTATTTTGAATTTCATGATTTTGTGTTTTATGTTAAAGACCTCGTCACCAAGGAAGTTTTTCTTTCCGGTCAGAGTCATGATTGTCTTTATGTTCTTTTTGACTCTTCGGCCACGCTAGTACCTCAAGCTTTTTGGTCTCCTTGCATCTCCGCGACTGCCGACCTGTGGCACCGTTGCTTAGGTCATCTAACTCCTCGCATTCTAAATTTGTTAGTTTTTGAGAATAAATTTATTTGTACTTTTAGACGATCTTTTACTCAATGTCATGCTTGTCTGCTAAGCAAGTTGTCTCGTTTGTCATTGCGACCCATGGGTCACAAAATTTCTGCCCCACTTGAATTAATTTTTAGTGATGTTTGGGGTTCTGCTCTATGTTTTCTCTGATGGTTTCCATTATTTTGTTATCTTTGTTGATGTGCCATTAAATATATCTAGTATTATCCGCTTGTTGTGAAATCTGATGTATTTTCAACGTTTTCAGACACTTGTTGAGCGTCAGTTTTCTCTTAAAATTAAATCTGTTTAAACTGATTGAGGTGGTGAATATCATAAATTAAATAAATTTTTTCAATCCATTGGTATTCATCATCAATTAATTTGCTCTCATACACATGAACAAAATGACACCGTTGAACGTCGTCATAGACATATTGTTGAAACTTGCCTAACCCTTTTAGGCCAGTGTAGTGCCCAATTGCAATTTTGGAATTATGCTTTTGAATCATCGGTATACCATACTAATCGCATGCCTACTCTTGTCATCCAAAATACATCTCTGTTTGAGTGTCTGTTTCATTACACTCCTGATTATTACTTTCTATGTACTTTTGGGTGTCTTTGTTTCCCCTTTTTGCGTCCATATCCTCTTTAGCACATTCCAGATGCAGGCACTGCTACTCCATGTCTAGATGCCCTTAAACACCCCATGGTTCTTAGTCTGAGACAGCCTAAGACAACGCTATCCACCACCACAGAAGCAACATCTGTTGCCCCCTTCAGTTGGGTAGCTTCTCCTCCCTCGCATGAGCCACTTATTTTTCATGATGCTAATAGAAATGAGGCGTGACATAGTGTTATGCGTGAGGAAATTTAAGCCTTACGCGTAAACATAACATGGACTTTAGTGTCATTTCATCTGTCCATGAATGTTGTTGGTAGCATGTGGGTTTACAAGATTAAGCGCAGATCTGATGGTAGCATTGAGAGGTATAAGGCGCGTCTGGTTGTTAGGGGCTTCACTCAGCAAGGTATTGATTACTTTGAAACTTTTAGTCCTGTTATCAAACAGGCGACTGTCAGATTAGTATTTTCCATTGCAGTCTGGAGTGGTTGGAAAAATCATTAGCTTGATATCCATAATACCTTTCTAAATGGATTCCTTGACGAAGAGGTTTACATGAAACAACCTCCATGTTTTGTTGATTCTGCTTTCCCATCTCATGTGTGTCATTGCATAAATCTTTATATGGGATAAAACAGGCTCTGCGGGCTTGGTATACTCGTTTGAAAGATTTTCTATTATCCATTGGTTTTTGTGCTTCTAAGGTGGATACCTTATTGTTTATCTTCTCGGTTGTTAGGGATATTTGTTATCTTTTGTATTACGTTAATGATATTCGACTTACGGGTAATAACTCTATTATGCTCCAACGC
>CM055034.1:2101700-2239388 GCA_029204005.1 Salix udensis | reverse complement strand
TTCAGTAAGCAATCATATCAAGATTCCTGTTTCTTTCATGTCTGATCCGTAGAACCAAATATCGAGATGAAGGGTTACTTGTGAGCACTGGAAAGGGCTTCCGTAACAATGCAGCAAGATATCAACACAAACTATTGCAAGAGTACGGTTCCTCACCTTAATCAATTCACTGTCATCATCACAAACAAAAGGTTGAATTTCCTCAGACTCTGCTGTGGTTGATATGGATCCTACAATTTAAATAATATCATTTATTCCCTGTTTTTTCATCTTTGAATTAAAAACCATCCAAGTAAACAGTGCAGTAAATGAAATCATCTAAGAAGTTTAGAAGATGATTATTTGCAACTATACTCAAGTAATCCATGATACTGGCAAAAGGAATTAAAATAAAAAATTAAAAGTATAAGGGACAAAATAAAAACTAAATATATTATCAATTTCAATCAAATAAAAAAAATAAAAAAATCAAATAAAGTATTATTATTATTATTATACAATAAACTAAAAGAGGTCAGGAAAACATTGTAGACTGTGATTGAAAACACTGTGGATTTCAATAGTTTTTTTTTTTTCATTTTTGAACAGTAAATTCCTACTCACAAACGTTCTCTTCCAAAAGCAGACAAAACTCCACACACACATTCACGGCATAAAAAAACAACAACAAACCTCAAATTAGCAGCTCTGCCTTTTCCCAACTGCCTTCTTCTCAACTGGAAGTGTAGTATTCTGAAATTAATTAAAAAGGAAAATACATGAGTGCCCTTGATGGCTTAGAATTAGGTTAAGGGTAGGGTAGTAATTGCATAAGCTTATAAATATAAATAGAAGAGAAGAGAAGAGAAGAGAAAAAGGAAAAACAAAAAAGAAAAGAGATTAGGTCTGAAATTGAGAGAGAGAATCGGGAGAGAGGAAGAAAGAAGAAGAAGAAGAAGAAGAGAAAAGAGGAAAGAGAAGAGGAAGAGAAGGAAGAAGGAGAAATAAGTTGTTAAGGTAATGTGTGTGTTTTATTATGTATAAATGTGATTATTAGCCATGATTTTGCTTGTATGGGTTGTTAGGGTTTGATAATTTATTTGGGTTTGATTGATGAATTAGGAGAGATGTTAGGGTTTGAATGTGTTGGGTAATAGTTTAATTAGTTTGATTGTAGATGATTTTGAAGTTTTGAGATGTTTGGTTTGAGAAAATATTGAGAAAAATGGTGAAATAATGTTGATAAATTCGAAAATCCTTTGCTGTAAATTCTGGGTTGAGGTTGAAGATGACAAAAATTCATTTTGGTCCTTTTGGTGAAAATTTCAGTTTAGTCCCCGAACTTTGGAAAAATTACAGTTTGGTCCCTGGAGTGAAATTGAAGATTCTGGACAGAATTGAGGATGAATTATGGACAATATTTTAGGATAGCTATGAATTTATGAAGTGTTCAATTTAGTCCTTCAATATGGTAAAATTACGATTTGGCCCTAAAAATATGAGAAAAATTCAGAATGGTCCCTAGGTGAAATAATAGCATTTAAGATTGGTTTGATGGATAATTGAAGTTCATTTGATGGATTATTATCAATTTTATGAGTTAGGTATTTGGAATTAGATTTTGGAAGAAACCTTTGATTAAGGTTTTACGAAGAAATGGATAGTTGATTCAAAAACACATAGGATTATGATTTGAACACTTAGATATGTTATTAAACTTATTTTACTTCTTTTGAGTCATTTTGAGTATATCTTCTTTTATATATATTCGGATAATCCCGATATTCAACTCGCGGGACATCGGTAGGGAATTCGTCAACACTCTGCTTCTGAACCTTGTCTGCTTTTGAGTCCGGTGAGTGGATAATATTTAATATGCATGAGAAATAGTATAAATATTTGAATTTGCTAGTATGAATTGGATTATGCTTTTTGATAATATATACCTTGATTATATTCTTGATACGATAAAGCATAATCATTTGTTGAATATCCGTTCTTGATATGAGCCTATATCTGTTTGTGAATTGATAGCTCCTCATTTGATTGATATCATGAGTTGAGCCTTGAGATATGAGTATGTTTGTTTGATTATAAGATATCCCTATGGTATGCCAGTCAGAATACCCATGCTAACAGGGTTGTGTTAGCCTTTGTGCACATCGTATCTGAAACCCTAGTTGGTCGGGGGAGTCACCAACCTGTGTGGACTGATCATCCCACAGTACGGAGCCTCATGCTCACTGCATTCTGATTTTCTGACGAGCTTTACCTATATATTCTTGTTATGACCCATTTGAGAAATTTGTTGTAAGAACCTTGAGCCGATTTGATATTATACTTCTCTTTGCTATATTATCTCGTATGTGTATATTGGATATTATCTACTCACTGAGTTGTTGAACTCACTCCCTCATTATTTATCATTTTCGTGGTCGTAGCTTGCTAGCGGTGTCATTTTTGTCCAACTCTTGGAACCTGCTATTTTGGTTGTATTTGATATTTTTGTTCAATATGTCTAGTTAGTGCTCCACAATTACAACAATATGTAATCAACTCTTGTACAAAGACAATTGAATTATGTTATAAGTACTTTGATATTTCCGCTGCGTTGAACTCTGAAAGTTGAAGGATATGTTTGTGTGTAAGTTTGGGTTCGCATAGGTGTGGGACCTTGGAGGGGGACCATGCCTATGTGCCGGTCACGGATCCGGGAATCGGGATTCCTGGGCGCTTCAGGAGGAACTGTTCGGGTGTTTATCATTGGGGTCTTGCTGCTGCTGGGTCCTCTCGTGATGTTGGGTGTGCTATTTTATGGGGTTATGGGAAAGTTTCCCCTATAGGCTGATGCTGGCGCTGGTTCGATTGGTGATCGAGTCACGCCTGTTGGCCTTGCCCTTTCCAACTGTGTTTCTGCCTTTGTAGCCAAATTAATGGTCTCTGTCAATGAGTATATCGTGTGCATTGACACTCGATCTTGCACATTTAAACGCAGGCCTCCCATGAATCTAGCCACCTGTTGGGCATCTGTTTCTGACAGATTATTTCGAGAAGATAATCTGTGGAACTCTTCCACGTAGGTTTGAACCGGTCGGCTCCCCTTGCCTCGCAATCCCGGTATTGTTGAAATAAAAATCTGCTCATAATCCGGTGGTAAGTATCCGTACCTTAACGGACGCCTCATCTTGGACCGGGGACTCGTACCATCCCCTTTCTCTACCTTATTCGTGTGAGCTGTAATTGCTCCCACCATGCTGAGGCTCCTCCCATTAACCGGTATGCAACCAGTTTCACCTTCTTGTCTTCTGGAATCTCCATGTAGTCGAAAAACCTCTCCACCACCTTCTTGTCTTCTGAAGTTGTTCATTGAACGTGGGGAGATCCATCTTCATACAAAATGATTGATGTCCGTGTTCTCCTATATTATTGTATCCCTGTCGATTGGGTCTTAATATGCGTTCAACATACTCTTCTTCATCACTCAATTCCTCCTCGTAGGCTAGCTGCCCACGTGGAACTGGACGGTGGTCATGAACAGGGTTCGCTCTTCACCTGTAATTCTCACGTCCCCTCTCCTCTTCATGCTGCTAAATATTTCCAGTCGTCAGCCTGGCAAGAGTGGCTTGGATTGCCTGTAATGTTTGTTGAGTCTCCTGTTGGAAAGTTCTGAATTCAGCCTGAGTGATTACATTGTTTTCACATACCTCTCCCTCAAGGGTTTCCTGTGCGTTTGGTGGATTCGCCATCTAATCAATAATTAGATGAGCTCTGATACCAACTGACATAGCAGAAGCTTTTTATAAGAAAAGAAAGAATAAGAAACATCGTTCCTATTCTAAGAAATACTCGAGTCCACGAGTTGAAATAACAGGACAGTGTCTCTGTGTGAAATTCGTATTCAAAATCAAAATTCAAAGTGCCTTCTACGTGGCTGGCCACTTACATTTATAAGCTACCAGACCCTAGTCTTAACAACGAAAAAGTAAAATGGGGTAATAGGAAAATCCCCATAAAATAGGACTTTACGTCCTTTACATTGCAAATCAAAATAATAACGAAAATAAAAGCAATAAAAGCAATCCTAAGTCAACTAGGACATAAAAGAAAAAGGAACGTGCAGGGATCCTTCATTCGTGGTGATTCTACGTGATTCTGGTCTTTCATGCAGGATCCCGTTATTGGTGACTCATCTCGTGATGTCTTCTTCATTTGTTTCCATACATGGTTCTGCATCAGCTTGGTTACTAAATAACAACATGAGAACATATGCCGTGGTTTGTATCGTGTTTTATGCAATAAATAACACTGGTGCGGGATTCCAATGTTTTTGCCAGGAGGGTTATGAGGGCAACCCTTACCTTCAATGCACAGGTGATTTTTATATTTTCTATATGCATATTATTTGTTTGTGATATTTTTTTCTTCTATACACATATCTATGGATTTATTCATTTCTGTTGTTTTCTTTATATATTAGACATTGATGAATGTGAAGACCGAAACTCTTGCCATGGATTGACAAGCTGTGTGAATACAAAAGGATCGTTCAAATGCGAGCTTCATCCCTTACGGTTTACTGTTGTTGGCATGTCTCTCTTCCCTCTTATTGTTTTTATATTATACGCCCTGTTCTAAGTGATGCTTTTTTTTTGCTCTTGATTCGAGTTATCGGTCCCGGCCCTTGGAGCGGTGTTCTTGCTCATTGGTGCGTGGTGGATGTATAAACTTATCAAAAAAAGGAAGTGCATTCGGTTGAAAAAGAAGTTTTTCAAACGGAATGGTGGTCTATTACTGCAGACAACGGGTATCCTCAAGCGATGGTAGTCTTCAAAACACAAAAAATATTTAGTTCAAATGAGTTGGAAAAGGCAAGCGATTGTTTTAACGAGAACAGAATACTTGGTCATGGCGGCCAAGGAACCGTTTACAAGGGAATGTTAGCTGATGGGAGTATTGTTGCAGTTAAGAAGTCTACAATGGTGGATGAGAAAAAACTACAAGAATTCATCAACGAGGTTGTCATTCTTTCACAGATCAATCACAGAAACGTGATTCGGCTACTGGGATGTTGCTTGGAGACTGAAGTTCCTCTGCTGGTCTATGAGTTCATTCCCATGGAACCCTTTGTCGATATCTCCATGAGCATAACGAGGACTTCATGCTATCATGGGAATCACGGTTTCTAATCGCCTCGGAAGCTGCATGTGCGATATCCCATCTCCACTCCTCAGCCTATATTCCGATTTATCACCGAGACATCAAGTCCTCAAACATACTCTTAGATGAGAAATACAGAGCAAAAGTTTCTGACTTTGGAGCTTCAAGATCAGTTTCCATTGACAAAACTCATTTGACCACCAAGGTGCAAGGTACTTTTGGCTACATAGATCCAGAGTGTTTTCAAAGCAGGAAATTAACAGAAAAGAGTGATGTTTATAGTTTTGGAGTGGTTCTGGTCGAGCTCTTAAGTGGGAAAAAGGCAATTTTCTCAACCCATTCACTGGAAAAAATGAATCGTACATTTCAATGATTCAATGGAAGATGGTAGACTCTTTGATATCCTTGATGCACAAGTTAAGGGGGATTGCAATGAAGAGGAAGCTATAGTTATAGCGAATCTTGCAAAGAGATGTTTGAATTCGAAAGGAATAAACCGGCCAACAATGAGAGAAGTTGCAATGAAATTGGAGGGGATTCTATTATCACGCAGCGGTATAGATATTCAACAAATTGGTGAAGTGGATGAATCATCTAGGTCGATCTCCTGCAGCAGTTCTGAGATTGGTATAGACCTACCATTAGATTGCAACCTGTCAACTTCTTATGAAACATGCATGGTGAGCCATTAGGAATATATATCACATATCATATGTTTCTTTTTTAATTCAAGACTGTAACGAGGGTTTCTGATTGCATAAAAACTTATAATTGTATTGTGGTCTTTGTGTTTTAGCACATGTTCTTAGTCTTCCATAGTAAGAGCTTATAATTGTATTTGTGGTCTTTGTGTTTAAGAACTTAATAAATTAAAAATCCTTCGTGTTGATTATAAGATGTGTAGAGGGTTTCTTTAATAATTAAAATATAAATAATATTTATATAATATATGTTTATTAATATAAAAAATATATTTTTAATATTAAAATAATCTAAAAACTAATTAACATATGAATAATGTTTACATAATATATGTTTATTAATATAAAATATATTTTTAACATTAAAATAATCTAAAAATTAATTAAAATTTAAATAATTTTTAACCTCAAACTCAACCAAAGTTTTAACCAAACACTTCACAACTTATTTTGAACCGCAGCAAAAGTGCTTTTCTTGAAACTGCTTTTTTCAAACCCCAACCATAAAAGCAAAAGCAATACCAAACAGACCCTAAATCCTATTTACTGATTATCTAATATACTAAAATAAGTCATATTTGGTTATTGTGCAATGTGTCTAGAAATACTGTGGTATTGCTCAGTTTTCAGTTCGGTTCAGGTCGGTTTAGTTCGTTCTGTTCGCCAGTTTACTGATTTTTTTTAATAGTAAAATAATCAATTTGTCCTTCTAAAAAGACAAAAAACAGGCCCTGCCGGGAGGGATGTCACGGTAATTGCATGTTTTTGGTCGGTTCTGGTAGATTTTTTTTATATTTCTTTGCAAAGTAAAATAACTATTTTGTCCCTCGAAAAAGACAAAAATCAGGTCTTGGCCAGGAGGGGTGCTACGAGAATTTTATATTTTTTGAAAATGACTGAATACAAATATGCCCCCCAATAAGACAAAATTGAAGAGTTGGTTGTAGGGGTGTTGAGGTAATTGACCATATTTTTTTTTCTCGGATTACTGTTGGCGCGTGTAGAACACGCGGCCGACAACATTCGGCCTCACGTCCTCTTCGAGTGGCGTGTACGACGTCTCACAATGTCATAAATTGTCCATCCAACGTCTCCTTGGATGCGCTGCCATGTTCTCTTCCTCATGGTATGGCGCGTGACATCTAAAGGTGGCCAGAGACGAGCCGGTGGGTGGTTAAATGTTTTCCCCTTCTTTTCTCTCTCCTTCAGCCTAAACTACACGTCAGCCCCCAGTTTTATTGCCTTTTCATTCCAGTCCCTTTTCTTTGAATTGTGCTGTATGGTCCTTATTTCTGTTATGTACATTTTGATTTGTTTCAATGGTGTCCTTCGATTGAAATTCATTATATATTAAATTTTTATTTCAGTCCTTATTCTTTTAATTTCCAGATTGTTTTTAAATCCCTTAATATTTTCAGTACAGAAGATTTTAGTTTTTCAATTTTGTCCTTTAATTGAAATTGATAATATATATGGTTTTCATTTAAGCCCTTATACTTTTAATTTTTTATTTAATTCCCTTATTTTTTTAATATTTCTTAAATAGTCCTTATTTTTGTCCATGTTTATATATGTGTGCTTTTAACTTTGGTTTTTAATTTTTATTATTTTCTCTTTTGTGGAGGTAACATTTTTTTGAAAACAATTTGTTCTTAAATTTTAGTTTGTGTTTGTGATCATTTGAATTTTTTTTTTTTGTGTGTGGTTCTTTCTTTTGGTTTTTTTTCACCTCAAATGATTTTTTATAGCTAATAATTTTTTTTCCATTTTTGTTAAAGTTATTGGTTTTTTTTTCTTTGATTGAATTTTTCCCCATTATTAACACAATAATAATAATAATTTTAGTTTTTTTCTTGCTTCCTCTTTTGCTAATGTTTTTGATTTTTTTCTCGGGATAATTTAATAATTTTTATTGTGTTAGCAGTAATAGTAATAATATTATTAGATGTTAAGGATTCAATGTTCCTGTGGTTATAATAGGGTAGGGGTGAGCAAAAAAACCGAACAACCGATTAAACCGACAAAACCGAAGAAAAAAAAACCGAGAAAACCGAACCGAAAAAAAAAACCGATTAAACCGAGTATAAAATTTTGAAAAAAATCCGGTTCGGTTCGGTATCGGTTTTGTACAGTAAAAACTGAATACACCAAACCGAACCGGTTTGGTTAAAGCACTTGTCCGGTTCGGTTAAAGCACTTGCTATAAATACAAAGCTATAAACTCTCATCTCTCATTTCTTAACCCTAGCAAAAAGCAACAGTCGCCGCCCCCTTTCCCCTCTCACCCTCTCTGCTTAAAACAAAGTAACAAACCCTAGCCCCCTTCTCACCCTCTCTGCTTCTTGTGCTCTCCCTCCCTCTGCAACTAACCTTTGTAATTTGCATCGTCATCCCCTCCCCCTTCTTGGCTTCTCCCTCCCTCTGCAACTGCAACCCATCTACTAGTCCTCTTCAGAAACAACATTACTAAAGGTAAGTAAATTGAACCTTTGTTTTATTTCTTGTTATCTTTTCTCAAGATCTATGCTGCCCTAAAATATTATTATCATTATTGTTACTAGGAGATAAAGGTAGATCTAGCTAGCCAATAACTATATAATGTTGTTTCTCAAGATCTATGTTTTATTTCTGATATTATTTTTATCCTAAGTTCCAACTAATGTTGTTTTTTAACATGAACTTGAACTTTTCTTTAGACAAATGGATCGGTAATCACTCGAAGAAGGAAAAAAAACACAAGATTTTTTGGTGAGTTTTGGATAAGTAAAAAATCACAACTGGAAAATGTAACTTCTAGTGTTTGTTCGTGGTTTTTTGCTAAGTTGTAAGGTTTGCATCTTTATGTGTTTTGATTTCTCTATGTTGTATTGGGTTTTCTGGGTTCTTGTTTAATCATAATTCTATGCATTCGGTAATCACCAATCGCAAACTAAAATCAATCAAAAAATTTATAACTTTTGCATCCCGGAATGTTGATATTTGCTATCTTAATTCAGGATACTGTTGTAAGTTATCAATTATTATGCATATATGTTGTATTGAGTTTTTTGGATTCTTGTTTAATCATAATTTCAGACCTTCGGGAATCACCAATCGTAAACTAAAATCAATTGAAAATTGTAGAACTTTTGCATTCAGGAATGTTGATCTTTACTGTCTTAATACGGGATACTATTGTTAATTGTTAATTATTATGCATATATATTGTATTGGGTTTGCGGGTTCTGTTTCTTATTAAGTTAATACTTTTATTTTATGATTTATTAATTAACTTATTTTCAATCTAACATTTCTATTTATTTATTTTGTAGAATTTGGTGGAAAGTTACCGTAATGGATGATAATTAGATTAAAATCTGGTGAAGTTCTTGAAGTTTTTTATGTTAATATTGCTTCTAGTTTATTTTGAAGCCCTTTGAAGGCAATATTCTGTAATTTTAATTTTAATTTGTTCACTTATGTAATCTTAATTATTTTGACTTATGCTAAATTAAACAAATCAAAAGTATAGTATTAGAAAGTAAAAAAAAAAAAAACTAAATAAACTATATATTAAAATTAACAATTTATTATATTAATATTTGTATTAGTGGCAAAATAATTAAAAATAGTTTCGGATTTTATAAGAACAATTTCGGTTTTTTCAATTTTTTTAATCATAAAAACCGAACCGAGCCGAACCAAAAATGGTCGGTTTTTACTAGGTTCGGTTTGGTTTGGTTATTTTTTTTAAAAAAATTATAATATTCGGTTTGGTTATTTTTTTTATAAAAACCGAACCGAACCGGAAATGCTCACCCCTATAATAGGGTGTGTTGATGTGTTTTATTATATCAAACTTTACATGTATAGATGTTACTAGTTGGATTGCCCGCACTACGTTGCGGGCGTAGTGCGGGCGGAACAAATAATCATTGTCACTGTTGAGATTAAAATATAATATTTCAGTATGTAAAATTTGATATAATGAAAAAGATCAACATCCTTTATTATAATAATAGTAAATCAAAGTCTTAACTTCTTAAATTATCATCACCATCACTGTCAAAACAATAAACATTATTCAACAAATCGCAGAGTAAAACAAAAAAAATATTAATAAAAAAGCAACTAAGAACAAAAACTAAAATTATTATTATTATTCTTAATATTAATATTATTATTGTTTTAATAACGGGAAGAAAACGAAATTAAATCAAAGGCTTAAAAAAACCTAAAAACATTAACAAAAGAGCAAATGAAAAAGTAAAATAAATGAAAAAAACAATAAAAATTATTGACTGGAAAAATAATTATTTGACCTAAAAACATTAAAGTAGTGCAAGGTTTGATATACTGAAACATATCAACACACCCTATTATAACAACAGGAACATCGAAGTCTTAACATCTAATAATATTGTTACTATTACAACTAAAACAATAAAAATTATTAAATTATTACGATAAAAAAATAAAAAACATAAAAAAAGCAACGAAGAAAAAAAAACTAATATTATTATTCTTATTGAGTTAATAATGGGGGGAAAATTCAATCAAAGAAAAAAAAATGTCAATAATTTTTTTTAAAAAAAAAATATAAGTGAAAAAACAATTAACGTCAAAATAAATAAATAAAAACGTCAAAATAAATAAACAAATAAAAAAACAATCAAAAAAAATAAAAATGAAAAAAAAATCATAAGTTAAAAAAAAATCCAAAAAGCAAACAAAAAATGAAAAACAAATTATAAGCAAAAACAGGATTTATTATTAGCGCTAGGCAGGGGTCGAACCCCCGCCCTCTTAAGACACAGGCGCCTCTGTTTGCCAATGAGCTATATACCTTTCGTTGTCTCTTCCTGTGAAAGAATATATAAATAGTATGAAAACAGCGAACCAAACCGACCTGAATTAACTGTTCAAAAACGAAAAAAAAATACTATTGAAATCCACAGTGTTTTTACTCACAGTCCACAGTAAACTGTAGACTTCAATAGTGACTCGGTTCAGTTTGATTTTTCGGTTTCTGTTCTGGTTTAGGCTCGGTTGGTCGGTTCAGTTCGGGTTTATGACTGCCATTGCGCCACGTGTCCTGCTCTGTTTCTGCGTTTTTCCCCCTCTCTTAGGTTTTTGTCCTGGCTTGCATTTCGAAATTTAGGTTTTCTTTTTCTCTTTTTTTTTCCTTTCTTTCTCTCTTTTTTTCTTTCTCTCCTGCACGGCGTCGCCTTTCTTTCTCTCTTTTTTTTCTCTCCTGCACGACTTGCATTTCAAAATTTAGGTTTTCTTTTTCTCTTTTTTTTTCCTTTCTTTCTCTCTTTTTTCTTTCTCTCCTGCACGACATCGCCTTTCTCTCTCTCTTTTTTTTCTCTCCTGCACGGCTTGCATTTCGAAATTTGGGTTTTCTTTTTCTCATTTTTTTTCCTTTCTTTCTCTCTTTTTTCTTTCTATCCTGCACGGCGTCGCCTTTCTTTCTCTCCTGCACGGCATTGCCTTTCTTTCTCTCTTTTTTTTCTCCTGCACGGCGTCGCCGTCTGTTGTTTTGTTTTCATTTTTTTTGCGTCGCTTGAGGTGGAGTTGTTGTTTTCATTTCTTCTACGTCGCCTGAGGTGGAGTTGAGGAGCTCTTCTCCCTTAATACGAGCTGTGAGGGAAAGGGGAAGGGGAAGAAATGCTTTGGAAAGGTAAGTTGCAGTTCAATTAGGTTTTGTTTGTCTTTTTTTTCTCCTGGCTTATCTCAAGGGCGCCACCGTCTGTTGTTTTGTTTCCATTCTTCTGCGTCGCCTGAGATGGAGTTGGGGATGGTTGTGACTGAGGTGGAGTTGAGGAGCTCTTGTTGGGCACAAACAAAGATGGTCTCCATTTTGATTGCGAGCTGTGAGGGAAAGGGTTGTTGAAACCTGAGGTTGATTCCAGACCTGCCAAAGAAGCTGACAGGTTGCAAGAGCTGAGGAGATTCGAAGATTGAAGAATCAAGGTTATTAATTCTCATTGTATTCAGGATGATTAAACATCCTTTAGTGATTAGTCAATGTACTTAGTCAATTTCAGTTATTAGTCATGTCAAGGACAGTTTGTAAAGTAACTGATTTTTGAAAAATATAGTCGTTGTACTCTTTTGATTCATATAAATAAAATTGATGGGATGGCAGTAACCATAACAAAATATTATGCCCATGTTCACGTTTCTTTGTTCTCAAATTACAGAATTTAAAGTTCTTTCTTTTCTGGAGATTTTCCATCAAATTCTGGAAAATTGCTCGTCCCCAGATTTTGATTGCTACAGTACATGTTCTTTGTTCTTTTGGCTCACTTGTCCGTACAAATCTGAACAATACGTGTTTTTCCCAAATTTTTTCAGTTTTCTTCAAATTTCAACATGGTATCAGAGCTGAATTAGGTCTTTGAGAAGGGATTGAATGTGATATACGAGTGAAAAGTATTCAAGGATTGATTAAACCTTGAAAGGAAAGGTTGCAATTTCTTACGAAATTCCAGAATTTGTCAATCAAGAAATCAGTCTTGAATTGTTCTTTAAAGGATTAATAATTGAAAGAATTTCTCAATTGTTATCCCTGTTCTTTATTCTGTGGAATCTTTGGAAGGAAAAAGAGGAATTGCAAAGAAAAGAAAATTTGAGCTGACAGAGATGGATTCGTCATTTTCCCCCAAATCTCCAGTCTTCACAGGATTGAATTATGGCGTCTGGGCTAAGAAAATGGCAACCTGTCTAAAAGCTTATGACCTGTGGGATGTTGTGGAAATTAACAGGGATCCAACTCCCTTAAACAACAATCCTACAGTGGCACAAATCAAGTTCTTTAATGAAGAAAAGGCAAAGAAATTCAAAGCACTCACCTGCATTCACAATGCAGTGAGTGAGGAAATTTTCACAAGGATAATGGCCTGTGAAACTGCAAAGAAAGCCTGGGATAAGTTGAAAGCTGAGTTTCAAGGTGATGAGAAGTCAAAGAGGATGCAAATTTTGAACTTCAAGAGGCAATTCGAAGGGTTAAAGATGAAGGATTCAGACACAGTCAAGGATTTTTCTTCAAACATATCCAAGATAGTAAATCAGATGACAATGCTGGGAGAAGAAGTTCAAGAATCTAGGGTGGTTGAGAAGGTGCTAGTCAGCCTACCTGAGAAATTTGAAAATAAAATCTGCTCCTTGGAAGACTCTAAGGATTTCAGTGAGTTGAGCCTGCAAGAATTGATAAATGCCCTGCAAGCCGTGGAACAAAGGCAACAATTTAGGCAAGAAAACTCTGGTGAAGAGGCCTTTGCAGCTGGATTAAAGGGAAGATCAAAATCCCAGATGTTTTTCAAGAACCCAGAACCAAGAACAAGTTCTGGAAAACAGTGGCAGAGTAAAAATTGGCAAAACAACCAAACACATGTAAATAACTTCAATGCAAAAGGGAAGGAAAGGAGAGAACAATTTCCCACCTGCAAGTACTGTCAGAAAACCAATCATCTTGAGTCATTTTGTTGGCTCAAGAATGCACAATGTAGAAAATGCAAGCAATTTGGACATATCCAAAAAATTTGCAAGAACAACACCTCAGAAGGGAAACAAGCACATGTTGCAGAGGCTTTGGAACCTAAGGATGAACAATTGTTCACTGCAATTGTTGAACACAGCTGCAACACAACTGAGGTTAGTAAACAAAAGTGGTTAATTGATAGTGGATGTTCAAATCATATGACTGCAGAACTAAGCATGTTTGAGAACCTTGATTTAGAATACAAATCAAAGGTTAAGGTAGCTAATGGGCAGTATGTAAGTGTAGAGGGCAGAGGGGAAGTTGATATTGAAACCTTGGCAGGAACCTGAAATTTTAAGCATGTGTTATATGTGCCAGAAATTGACCAAAACTTGATTAGTGTAGGTCAATTACTTTAAGTAGGATACTCATTGTTCTTTGATAATGGCATGTGCACAATTAAGGATGATCTAGGAACACCTTTGTTTACTGCTAAGATGAATAATAGGTGCTTTAGTATTGAAGAAAAACAAGCACACATTAGCATGAATATAAATGCATCAGAAAATTCAATACTGTGGCATAGAAGAATGGGTCACTTTAACTATGCTACATTAAAGAAAATGGCTGAATTACAAGTAGTAGAAGGTTTACCTATGATACATGAACAAAATGAGGTTTGTGAAGCATGCCAGCTAGGAAAGCAATCAAGGGTAAAGTTCAATAATCATGCACTTAGATCAACAACTAAGCTGCAAATTGTGCACACAGATGTGTGTGGCCCAATGCAAAATGAGTCATTAAATGGTGCAAGGTATTTTGTGTTATTCATAGATGACTTTAGTAGATTTTGTTGGGTGTATTTCATTAAAACTAAGGGGGAGGTGTTTGAGGTGTTCTTGAGGTTTAAGGCTGCAGCCGAGAGGGAATCCAGCTGCAACCTAAAAATTTTGAGGTCTGATAATGGGGGGGAATTTACCTCCCATAAATTTGAAGACTACTTAGTAAAAGAGGGAATTAAACATCAAGTAACAGTCCCCTATACCCCACAACAAAATGGGGTGAGTGAGAGGAAAAACAGGACCTTGATGGAGATGGGAAGATGCCTTCTCTATGAGAAGAAAATGCCCCTGAAATTTTGGGCAGAGGCTGTGAGCACTGCCTCTTATCTGCTAAATAGGATGATAACAAGAACTTTGGGAGATAAAACACCCTATGAAGAGTGGCATGGGCATAAACCAAGCATAGATCATCTAAAAGTATTTGGCAGCCCCTGTTATGCGCTTCAGCCTGAGATTAAGAGAAGAAAATTGGACCAAAAATCTGAGGTTGGGATTTTGATAGGCTATAGCTCGAAATCAAAGGGCTATAAGGTTTTTGATTTGAAAACAAACCAAGCTGTAATAGCTAGGAATGTTAAGGTGGCTGAGAACCAAATATAGAATTGGGATGATGAGAAAATTGAATATACAAACAATGAACCTGCACCCGAGACTGATGATGAGTGAATCTCTCTCATACGGGGTACGTAAATATTAATGCTTACAATATAAGTATTATAAAATTCTTCCAAATGAAAACAACAGTCCAAAAAAACGGGAGACTTGGCACTTCTACTCAAATATGATTTTTGTTTTTTAAATGGTGAATTATGTTTGATTAATTTGTAAGAGAATCTGCGAATCGTAGCATTGACAGTAGCAGACAAAATGATTTTCTGCATAAACATTGCCACTAATTAATCAAATTGATAGATGGACAGGCAATTTAAATTAGAGTAGTTAAAAATTAATGGTGAGGACACAAGGAAAAGGTTAGCATCCAATAATAACACAGAAGTCTTAAGCATTCCATCTTTAAGCTCGGCGCTGCAATTTTCAGACATAAAATAACTTTGAAGGGATGTCACTGATGTTGTTATATTATGAAGACAGCTTTCATGGCAGATTCCAAAGAACAAGGCAACGCCCTCAAGTCTCAGCTACTTGTGGAAGAATCCTATCCCACCCCGCTCTTCAAAGGGTATAGTCTCTCTTAATGTTTAAAGAAAAAAGAAAATGTCTCCTGCAAATAAAGGTAGCTTGCACGCTAAGAGTCACTCAGTGGCCTGTAAAATAATCGATTGTTATTTTTGTGGCGTGTACATGCTGATTAATTCTCTACAAATAACTGAAACCAGATCCCAACTCTTACCTACCCTTGACAGTTTCACAGTAAAAACATAATATAAAATCATATATATATAATAAATGATACCATTCTCTTTTGTTATAAATTTCAGCTTTGTAATACGTAAACCTAGATGGCCAGGAACCATGCACAAATTCTCTTCTAACTCCTGATATTGCTATTCTGAAACTGCACGCCGTTTCGATGCAAGGTTAAATAGTAGAAAGAAAGATCCAGGAAACCATCCGAATGCCTGTGGAGACTAACCATCTGAATGCCTGTGGAGACTTCATAAAACCGTTCTGGCCGGCTTGAACAATTAGAAAAAGAAAAAATGAACGGCCATCAGCGAAAATGACAGTGGAGACACTGAACATGATGAGAAATTTTAAAATAGTTAATTATTGATAGTTATCTCATGTTTTTGTTTTGAAAAAGAGATAAACACCATTAAATACACTCATTAATGCATCAAGTAGTAGTTTCAACTTTCAATTCAAATCTCTATCATCTCGACGACTTCAGCTACCCCGTCCCCAACATTTTCCAAATTCATACACATCAAATCACTAGTCGTTTTCGTCAAGTACCAGTTCAAACCCTCTCAGCACGTTCATTGATGATAATTATGGATCAATGGTTATTATTTTATGTGTGGTGATAAATAGACTAATCACTGTTAGTTTATATATCAACTATGTGACTTACCTAGATTCACACTTGTAAGGATCATACAATATATATATAAAAAAAAGATGCTAGAAAAAGAGAGAGTAAAGATACACTCGATTAATTATTAAATTTTATTATGCACTACTAAGTTGCTTTATATAGATAAAGTATCAACATAAAAGTAGGAATTAATAATTATATTTGTTATCTTATCCATAAAATCCTAAACAAACTTCTAAGAAATTGAGAAATTCTTAAACAAGCTACAAAAGAATTGGTAATAAAAACTGACTTAGTCAATTAAATAGTATGACCAGTGTTGTAGTTTTAACACTCCCCCTCCTTTTCTTTTCATCATCCTTAGCTCATGACAAAAACCTTTAAATTTGTTGTCATTCGAGCTTTTTGTGAACAAAACTGAAACTTTTTTTTTTTTTTTCTGTTTAATATGTTTTAACTCATTTTCTTTTTACAAAAAAATTTCCCTAATAAAATGATCATACACGGGAGCGAGGTTCGAGCCCTACCTAGCGCCCTATCCCAAACCTGTAAGAGCCTGGGACAGCCGGGGGTTTACACATGCTCTGGGCCCACAAAGTGCGCTTTCCGGGTCATGTGGTTCCCACGTTATCCAAAAAAAAAAAAAAACAAAAGTGTTTAGTTCTTGCACGAAAAATTGGATTTTCAGCCAAACATATTGTCAATTAGTTATCGCAATACAAGGAAATTGCATCATTTGTCGGCTGACAAATGCCCTTCAACAATCATGTGAGCCAAGTGCTTTCTTATGTTGCCATTATTGTTGTTTGGTACTCTACTTCAATTGTTAATAAGATTCAATAGGTTTCCTTTTGCTACACCAATATATTGTTCCTCACCTAAGCATAAAAAATACCCAGTAATTGGGAATTAAGTTTGCAAGTGTTGATTTAACCGAGACTGAAAACTTGAGGGACCGGACTGTTAAGGAACCATCTCACCTAAAAGCTTAAGCTTGTAAGTGAGGCCCCATAATATATTTTATATTATTCTCTAACACACCCCCTCAAGTGAAAGCTCTCTGGGCTTGAAACTTGCACAGGCCTACATCACCTTGTGCTTGGTTTTTATCAAATAGAATGGGGGTGGTGAGATTCAAACTCGTGACCGCTGGGTCAACAAGGCTCTGATACCATGTTAAGGAACCATCTCACCTAAAAGCTCAAGTTATTAGGTGAGGCCCCAGAATATGATTTATGTTATTCTCTAACACACCCTCTTCAAGTGAAAGCCATTTGGGCTTGAAACTTGCACATACGCCCACACTACCTTGTGCTTGATTTTTATCAAATAGAATGAGGGTGGTGAGATTCGAACTCGTGACCGCTAGGTCAACAAGGCTCTGATACCATGTTAAGGAACCATCTCATCTAAAAGCTTAAGCTTGTAAGTGAGGCCCCATAATATGATTTATATTATTCTCTAACACGGACCACTTAATTGAATTTTCTATATAGTAATTTGCGTGTTGAAGGTGATGCATTGATAAATAAACAATTCATGGTGTTGCTGTGCTCATAGCACTAACGGGTTGTTTTTTCATTTTCTTCTAAAAAGTATTGATTCCATTAAAAGAATTAAACATAAAAAAGTATTGGATAAAGGGCAACGGTAGGCATTGAGCACATTTTTTTCCAGATTAAGAGTGTGTTTGGCATTGCTTTTGCTTTTGCGATTGAGGTTAAAAAAAAGTAGTTTCAAAAAAAGCGTTTTTACTGTGGTTCAAAATAAGCAGTGAAGTGTTTGGTTAAAACTGTGGTTGAGTTGGAGGTTGAAAAAAAAGCAGTTTTGGGTGTTTGGTTACCAAGCTTTTCATATTGCTTTTAACTTGTGAAATTACTTTAAAGGGTATATATATATATATATATAATTTTTTTAAATATTGTAAATTTAATAATTATAATAATATAATGTAATTAATAATTTATGAAAAAACAAATATTATTTTTTATTCTCCCATCAAACTACTTGCAATTTCATCATGAACAGATATTTCCCTTCCATTAGGACTGATCTGTATCTACACATTTTTTTTATTTTTTTTAAAATATATATTTTAAAAAACGGGCTGGGCCGAGGGCAGCCCAACCAAATTGGGCCTAAGCCCAACTTTGCTGGACTTGGGTTGGGCCGATTGCAGCCCAGCCCAAGTCCAGCTTAAAAACAAGCTTGAGGTGAAACGGTGCGCTGCACTGTTCACGTCTTCTTCGCGTGACAGTGCAACGCACCTGTGCACGTGAATTAATTCACGTGCACAGTAGCTTCTGACTGACCACCAAGATAACTTCAACGGACGATACCGACGGGTAGAGGAGGCCGAGGTGGTTCTTCCTGTGGTGGTGGCGTCTGAAATGGTGGCCGGAGGTAGCGTTTGAAGGTTGCGGTACTGTTCACCGACCACGACGAGAGCTTCAACGGACGATGCCGATGGGTAGAGGAGGCTTAGGTGGTTTTTCCTGTGGTGGTTTCGTCGTAAATGGTGGTCTGTGGTGTCCGGAGTCAGCGATGAAAGGTCCCGGCATCATGGTTGTTCTGTTTTGGAGAGGGAGAGAGAGAGAGAGAGAGAGAGAGAGAGAGAGACATGCACAGATCGATTGCTCGTGTGAGTTGGTAAGAGATTGCCTTGCAAGCTTTTTAGGATTGGTTAAGATAATTAACTTGCAAAACACAATATTGCTTTACCAATTTTTTTTAATTATCGAACATAGAAATGGATTTGTCAAAAGGGCAGCGGAGGATGTCATTTGTGTAAGTTGTGTTCTATATATATATATATATATATATATATATATATATATATATATATATATATATATATATATATATATATGTATTGGCGTTTCAGAAAAAATGGATCGCAGATAAAAAAACATCAAATTCCAGCTTTGCATGAAACGGCGTTTTGGAGAATTTTTGGTGTGGGTCCCACACATTGAAACTGTGTTTACTTGTTATCCAAACACTAAATTCAGAAGCCGTTTGGCAAACGTGGATGCCACCACATTGCCAAACGGCCACTAATACGTTAACAAAATCAGAAAAAAAGAAGAAGAAGGGGCTGGCCACCTTTAGATGTCACGCGCCATACCGTGAGGAAGAGAACATGGCAGCGCATCCAAGGAGACGTCGGATGGACAATTTATGACATTGTGAGACGTCGTACGCGCCGCTCGAAGAGGACGTGAGGCTGAATGTTGTCGACCGCGTTTTTTACACGCGCCAACAGTAATCCGAGAAAAAAAATATATGGTTAATTACCTCAACACCCCTACAACCAACTCTTCAATTTTGTCTTATTGGGGGGCATATTTGTATTTAGTCATTTTCAAAAAATATGAAATTCTCGTAGCAACCCTCCTGGCCAAGACCTGATTTTTGTCTTTTTCGAGGGACAGAATAGTTATTTTACTTTGCAAAGAAATATAAAAAAAATCAATAAACTGATTACTAGAACCGACCAAAACACATGCAATTACCGTGACATCCCTCCCGGCAGGGCCTGTTTTTTGTCTTTTCAGAAGGACAAAATGATTATTTTACTATTAAAAAAAAATCAGCAAACTGGTGAACCGAACGAACTGAACCGACCTGAACCGAACTGAAAACTGAGCAATACCACAGTAATTCTAGACACATTGCACACTAACCAAATTTGACTTATTTTAGTATATTAGATAATAAGTAAATAGGATTTAGGGTCTGTTTGGTATTGCTTTTGCTTTTATGGTTGGGGTTTGAAAAAAACAGTTTCAAGAAAAGCACTTTTGCTGCGGTTCAAAATAAGTTGTGAAGTGTTTGGTTAAAACTTTGGTTGAGTTTGAGGTTAAAAATTATTTAAATTTTAATTAATTTTTAGATTATTTTAATATTAAAAATATATTTTATATTAATAAACATATATTATGTAAACATTTTTCATATGTTAATTAGTTTTTAGATTATTTTAATATTAAAAATATATTTTTTATATTAATAAACATATATTATATAAATATTATTTATATTTTAATTATCAAAGAAACTCTCTACACATCTTATAATCAACGCGAAGGATTTTTAATTTATGAAGTTCTTAAACACAGACCACAAATACAATTATAAGCTCTTACTATGGAAGACTAAGAACATGTGCTAAAACACAAAGACCACAATACAATTATAAGTTCTTATGCAATCAGAAACCCTCGTTACAGTCTTGAATTAAAAAAGAAACATATGATATGTGATATATATTCCTAATGGCTCACCATGCATGTTTCAGAAGAAGTTGAAGGGTTGCAATCTAATGGTAGGTCTATACCAATCTCAGAACTGCTGCAGGAGATCGACCTAGATGATTCATCCACTTCACCAATTTGTTGAATATCTATACCGCTGCGTGATAATAGAATCCCCTCCAATGTCATTGCAACTTCTCTCATTGTTGGCCGGTTTATTCCTTTCGAATTCAAACATCTCTTTGCAAGATTCGCTATAACTATAGCTTCCTCTTCATTGCAATCCCCCTTAACTTGTGCATCAAGGATATCAAAGAGTCTACCATCTTCCATTGAATCATTGAAATGTACGACTAAGCTCATTTTTTCCAGTGAATGGGTTGAGAAAATTGCCTTTTTCCCACTTAAGAGCTCGACCGGGAACCACTCCAAAACTATAAACATCACTCTTTTACGTTAATTGATCGCTTTGAAAATACTACGGATCTATGTAGCCAAAAGTACCTTGCACCTTGGTGGTCAGATGAGTTTTGTCAATAGAAACTGATCTTGAAGCTCCAAAGTCAGAAACTTTTGCTCTGTATTTCTCATCTAAGAGTATGTTTGAGGACTTGATGTCTCGGTGATAAATCGGAATAGAGGCTGAGGAGTGGAGATGGGATATCGCACCTGCAGCTTCCGAGGCGATTCGTAACCGCGATTCCCATGATAGCATGAAGTCCTCGTTATGCTCATGGAGATATCGGCGAAGGGTTCCATTGGGAATGAATTCATAGACCAGCGAGAGGAACTTCGGTCTCAAGCAACATCCCAAAGTAGCCAAACCACGTTTTACGTGATTGATCCGTGAAAGAATGACAACCTCGTTGATGAATTCTTCTAGTTTTTCCTCATCCACCATTGTAGACTTCTTAACTGCAACAATACTCCCATCAGCTAACATTCCCTTGTAAACGGTTCCTTGGCCGCCATGACCAAGTATTCTGTTCTCGTTAAAACAATTAGTTGCCTTTTCCAACTCATTTGAACTAAATATTTTTGTGTTTTGAAGACTACCATCGCTTGAGGATACATGTTGCTGCAGTAATAGACCACCATTCCGTTTGAAAAACTTCTTTTTCAACTGAATGCACTTCCTTTTTTTGATAAGTTTATACATCCACCACGCACCAATGAGCAAGAACACTGCTCCAAGGGCCAGACCGATAACTGAATCAAGAGCAAAAAAAAAAGCATCACTTAGAACAGGCGTATAATATAAAAACAATAAGAGGGAAGAGAGACATGCCAACAACAGTAAACCGTAAGGGATGAAGCTCGCATTTGAACGATCCTTTTGTATTCACACAGCTTGTCAATCCATGGCAAGAGTTTCGGTCTTCACATTCATCAATGTCTAATATATAAAGAAACGAACAGAAATGAATAAATCCATAGATATGTGTATAGAAGAAAAAAAATATCACAAACAAATAATATGCATATAGAAAATATAAAAATCACCTGTGCATTGAAGGTAAGGGTTGCCCTCATAACCCTTCCAGCAATTACATTGGAATCCCGCATTTGTGTTATTTATTTTCAATAACGCGCTACAACCCACGGTATCAGCTGTTGTCATGTTATAATTTAGTAACCAAGCCAGCGACACAGGAACAGTACTTGGCAAATTACTGATATCTTGGGGACTTTTTATTTTGGATTCAAACCAATCTCGGTCTGCTAGGAAGACCAGTTTCTGCCCGTCACTTCCTTGTTTACCCTCTATTGACTCCAAACTTGTATTGAAAACCTGAAGCGAGGAAGGGAAGCCCATATCTTGACAGCATTCCTCACCAGAGCAATCTCCATTTTCATGTCTAATATTAGTAATGGAACTACCGTTGGAGCAAATTGAGTCGCATACAGTATGCGCGGTCGAGCCTTTTTTTGTCCACAAACTGGCACTAGTATTGCAGCCCACTGCAATGAAATAATTATTGTAAAATAGGAAGAAAGGAGTTCCTTCCAAATTCAAAGGTAGAACTTCATGCCGGCTCAGAGATTCAACGGATTTTACTGGAACCTTGACAACGGTAGCACCTCTTTCTAATGTAATATTCACCAACTCCATACCGATGCGACGTAAAAAAGCTCTAGGAGGTGTGGAAGTTTCATCGCATTGAACGTCAAAAGACTCCTCCATGCAGCAATCCTCTCCGATCCCGAACGGGTATGGAATGCTAATATTGCCACAATGGTCCGGACAATTAGGTTTTGCCAGACCAGGTGGTGATTGAGCTGTTGCTGGCTGAAACATCAACATGAATAGCAAGAAAGAAATATGGGAGACAAGTTTCACAACCTGCATACTGCTGTGTTTATTTCTCCTGTTCTTCTTTGAGTCTGGTGCTCAAACAATAGATGCTAGGTTTGCATGTCTTTATAAGCTTGGTCGTCATTGACTAAATGTTTTTTTTTTTTTTATATATAATAGTCAGTCAACAATGATTTTTATTCCAATATTTTGCTTTAGCTTTATTATTTTAATCTACCTGCTTGATTAAAAAAATGTTAGCGAATGAAGCGCTTGTGTGGTTTGCTTACATCGGGGAAGGTATATTATAAATTCTTTAATTTCCCATAAAAAATTATTATATAAGTATAGGTTAATTTTTAAAGATTTTAATATATAAATTAATTTGAAATATATGTAGTTTAACGAATGAAAATAGGAGAAGATCCAACAGAAATAGTTTGAACGAAAACACCAGCTAGGTTTGAGATTAAAATATTATAAATAAACATATTGATGGGGGCTAATATATAAAAGATTTGCATATAGTCTTTGAATTGCTCAACTTAATTTTATCTAGCAATATAAGATGGACCGTCTGTTTGAAAACGAAGCCAAAGTAAAAGAAAACAATTGATTAAACACTTTCACCTCTAAGGAAGAATAAGTGTACAGCCAACCGGCCAGCAACATCGTAGACTTTTCTTAAACACTTTCACCTACGCATCCAAGGTAGGGTTTTTCCTCGCAGCCCTCACGGCAAGATGAATCATATGTTAATATTTCCTTTGTGATCTGCAAATAGTCTGATGCAATATAACAACAACAAGAATATATATATATTGCAGAAGTTTCTGTGAAGAATCCAAAGATTCAACGGATATTACTGGACCCTTGACATTAACAGCACCTCCTGTAAATGTAATATTCACCAACTCCATATCGATGCGACGTAAGAAAGCTCTAGGAGGTGTGGAAGTTTCATCGCATTGAACGTCAAAAGACTCCTCCATGCAGCAATCCTTTCCGATCCCGAACGGTACTAACAATAATTAACAGTACTATAATAATTAAAAAATAGAGGATCACATATTCTTGTGTTGGAAAAATTACCTGTGCATTGAAGGTAAGGGCTGCCCTCATAACCTTTAGAGCAAGAACAATTGTATGTCGAAAGACTAGTACTATTTATTAAGAAAAACATGTTGCAATACATGGTATCTTCGTTGTATGGCCAACTAATGTTATTTAGTAACCAAGCCAGCGACACAGGAACAGTACTTGGCAAATTACTGATATCTTGGGGACTTTTTATTTTGGAATCAAACCATTGTCGGTCTGCTAGGAAGACCAGTTTCTGCCCGTCACTTCCTTGTTTACCCTCTATTGACTCCATACTTGAATTGAAAACCTCAAGTAAGGAAGGAAAGCCCGTATCTTGACAGCAGTCCTCACCAGAGCAATCTCGATCCATTTTCAGGTCTAATATTAGTAACAGAAATAGGTTCAACGAAAACACCAAATAAGTTTGAGATTAAGTATTATAAAATAAAAATATTAACGGGGACTAGTATATGAGTGAGTCTGATGTAGAACAAGTTGCGGAATCATATATACTGAAGAGGGATCACCCGAAATTCAAAGGCAACTGAATTTCGGCAACCGGGTCGTCGAAGTCGGAATAACGCGAAACTCACCCAGTCAATGCGTTTCGTCGTTTTCGGAAGAAATCAGAAGCTTCTGCTGCTGACCTCGACCCAATTTTGGCCAAATTCCATCGTTTCGGCCCCGAAATCGTCATTTTTGCTATTTTAGGAAAGTTTCGTTTTTGCAATAACTTTTGATTTAAGAGTCCGAATTGACTTTGGTCAATTGGTACTCTCTCAGAATTCATAGGTCTTTCATATTCTGCATTTATCTCAAATTTGCCATTTATGGCAAATTTAATGTTTTATGTCCTTTCCTTTTCTGTATTGAATTAGGCTAGGGTTTTATCTTTAAGTATCCCTTGTAAACCCTGCAGCCGACTTATCTTCCATTATATTGAATAAACTTTGAGTTTGATTGAGATTTAATCTCGTTTTCTTTGATTTTACGGAATATTGACGTTGGTCGTATTTCCGCGTGATTTTCTGCTGCGTCAATAGTGAATCTCTCTCATACGGGGTAAATATTAATGCTTACAATATAAGTATTATAAAATTCTTCCAAATGAAAACAACAGTCCAAAAAAACGGGAGACTTGGCACTTCTACTCAAATATGATTTTTGTTTTTTAAATGGTGAATTATGTTTGATTAATTTGTAAGAGAATCTGCGAATCGTAGCATTGACAGTAGCAGACAAAATGATTTTCTGCATAAACATTGCCACTAATTAATCAAATTGATAGATGGACAGGCAATTTAAATCAGAGTAGTTAAAAATTAATGGTGAGGACACAAGGAAAAGGTTAGCATCCAATAATAACACAGAAGTCTTAAGCATTCCATCTTTAAGCTCGGCGCTGCCATTTTCAGACATAAAATAACTTTGAAGGGATGTCACTGATGTTGTTATATTATGAAGACAGCTTTCATGGCAGATTCCAAAGAACAAGGCAACGCCCTCAAGTCTCAGCTACTTGTGGAAGAATCCTATCCCACCCCGCTCTTCAAAGGGTATAGTCTCTCTTAATGTTTAAAGAAAAAAGAAAATGTCTCCTGCAAATAACGGTAGCTTGCACGCTAAGAGTCACTCAGTGGCCTGTAAAATAATCGATTGTTATTTTTGTGGCGTGTACATGCTGATTAATTCTCTACAAATAACTGAAACCAGATCCCAACTCGTACCTACCCTTGACAGTTTCACAGTAAAAACATAATATAAAATCATATATATATAATAAATGATATCATTCTATTTTGTTATAAATTTCTACTGTTTCGTGATGATAAATATAATATATATAAAAAAAAAACCCTTTCCTGTATATTTAATGCTCTTCAAATATAATCGATAATCAAGTGAACACGAACGTTTAAAGGGTAAGAGAAACAAAACGAATGCGAGAGATTTAGGTTAAATAGTAGAAAGAAAGATCCAGGAAACCATCCGAATGCCTGTGGAGACTAGCCATCTGAATGCCTGTGGAGACTTAATAAAACCGTTCTGGCCGGCTTGAACAATTAGAAAAAGAAAAAATGAATGGCCATCAGCGAAAATAACAGTGGACACACTGAACATGATGAGAAATTTTAAAATAGTTAATTATTGATAGTTATCTCATGTTTTTGTTTTGAAAAAGAGATAAAAACCATTAAATACACTCATTAATGCATCAAGTAGTAGTTTCAATTCAAATCTCTATCATCTCGACGACTTCAGCTACCCCGTCCCCAACATTTTCCAAATTCATACACATCAAATCACTAGTCGTTTTCGTCTAGTACCAGTTCAAACCCTCTCAGCACGTTCATTGATGATAATTATGGATCAATGGTTATTATTTTATGTTAGGTGATAAATAGACTAATCACTGTTAGTTTATATATCAACTATGTGACTTACCTAGATTCACACTTGTAAGGATCATACAATATATATATAAAAAAAGATGCTAGAAAAATAGAGAGTAAAGATACACTCGATTAATTATTAAAAAATGATTTTATTATGAACCACTAAGTTGCTTTATATAGACAAAGTATCAACATAAAAGTAGGAATTAATAATTATATTTGTTATCTTATCCATAAAATCCTAAACAAACTTCTAAGAAATTGAGAAATTCTTAAACAAGCTACAAAAGAATTGGTAATAAAAACTGACTTAGTCAATTAAATAGTATGACCAGTGTTGTAGTTTTAACACTCCCCCTCCTCCTTTTCTTTTCATCATCCTTAGTTCATGACAAAAACCTTTAAATTTGTTGTCATTCGAGCTTTTTGTGAACAAAACTGAAACTGTTTTTTTCTGTTTAATATGTTTTAACTCATTTTCTTTTTACAAAAAAATTTCCCTAATAAAATGATAATACACCTTTACGTGTTTAGTTTCTTGCACGAAAAATTGGATTTTCAGCCAAATATATTGTCAATTAGTTGTCGCAATACAAGGAAATTGCATCATTTGTCGGCTGACAAATGCCCTTCAACAATCATGTGAGCCAGGTGCTTTCTTATGTTGCCATTATTGTTGTTTGGTACTCTACTTCAATTGTTAATAAGATTCAATAGGTTTCCTTTTGCTACACCAATATATTGTTCCTCACCTAAGCATAAAAAATACCCGGTAATTGGGAATTAAGGTGCAAGTGTTGTAAGTGAGGTCCCATAATATGGTTTATATTATTCTCTAACACACCCCCTCAAGTGAAAGCTCTTTAGGCTTGAAACTTGCACAGGCCTACATCACCTTGTGCTTGGTTTTTATCAAATAGAATGGGGGTGGTGAGATTCGAACTCATGACCCATTTGGGGTCAACAAGGCTCGATACCATGTTAAGGGAACCATCTCACCTAAAAGCTCAAGCTATTAGGTGAGGCCCCGTAATATGATTTATGTTATTCTCTAACACACCCTCTTCAAGTGAAAGCTCATTTGGGCTTGAAACTTGCACATAGACCCACATCTACCTTGTGCTTGATTTTTATCAAATAGAATGAGGGGTGGTGAGATTCGAACTCGTGACCGCTGGGTCAACAAGGCTCTGATACCATGTTAAGGAACCATCTCACCTAAAAGCTCAAGCTATTAGGTGAGGCCCCAGAATATGATTTATGTTATTCTCTAACACACCCTCTTCAAGTGAAAGCCATTTGGGCTTGAAACTTGCACATAGGCCCACACTACCTTGTGCTTGATTTTTATCAAATAGAATGAGGGTGGTGAGATTCGAACTCGTGATCGCTGGGTCAACAAGGCTCTGATACCATGTTAGGGAACCATCTCACCTAAAAGCTTAAGCTTGTAAGTAAGACCCCATAATATGGTTTATATTATTCTCTAGCACGGACCACTTAATTGAATTTTCTATATAGTAATTTGCGTGTTGAAGGTGATGCATTGATAAATAAACAATTCATGGTGTTGCTGTGCTCATAGCACTAACAGGGTTGTTTTTCGTTTTCTTCTAAAAAGTATTGATTCCATTAAAATAATTAAATATAAAAAAGTGTTGGATAAAGGGCAACGGTAGGCATTGAGCACATTTTTTACCAGATTAATACGTTAACAAAATCAGAAAAAAAAAGAAGAAGAAGGGGCTTGGCTGTTAATTGCGGAGCCAATGATAATATGTATTTTGTTATTATTTATTTTAATTCTTAAAATTTTATTTTAAACGGTTTAATTTTAATAATAAATCAATTAATTTGAATTATAAAAGTATAAACCAAGTTTACAAAGATACCATGATTTTTTTTAAACTCTGCATTCAGACGGATTGATTTCATAAATCCACGTATTAGAACATTATTCAAAGTGGAATTTAATTTAAATTGATTTTGAATTAGTTTGGTTATATTTTGAAGGTTTTTATAAATTGACTTATTACCTATCTGAACCCTATGGCTATCATCGCATCGAACGTCAAGAGACTCCCCTAGGAGGTGTGGAAGTTTCGGTCTTCACATTCATCAATGTCTAATTTATAAAGAAACCAACAGAAATGAATAAATCCATAGATATGCGTCTAGAAAAAAAATATCTCAAACAAATAATATGCATATAGAAAATATTTTTGTGTTGGAAAATTTGTCCACGGTAGAATTGAATAGTGTGTTGCCATGTTGTTTGTTTGTCTTTGGGTGCAAAACGGTATTGATTTTCTGAAAATATAAATACACTGTGATCTATTTGTTTGAGATTTGTATACATTGATCCTAAATTTCTATACTTTACATGCTCTTGCCATACAAACACGTCTTATAATCAACGTGAAGGGCTTTTAATTTATCAAGTTCCTAAAATAAATCCTATTTACTTATTATCTAATATACTAAAAGAAGTCAGATTCAGTTACTGTGCAATGTGTCTAGAATTACTGTGGTATTGCTCAGTTTTCATTTCGGTTTAGGCCGGTTCAGTTCATTCGGTTCGCTAGTTTTCTGATTTTTTTTAATAGTAAAATAATCATTTTGTCCTTCTAAACAGACAAAAAAAAAGGCCCTGCCAGGAGGGATGTCACGGTAATTGCATGTTTTTGGTCGGTTCTGGTAATCGGTTTATTGATTTTTTTTATATTTCTTTGCAAAGTAAAATAACTATTATGTCCCTCGAAAAAGACAAAAATTAGGTCTGGCCAGGGAGGGGTGCTACGAGAATTTCATATTTTTTGAAAATGACTAATTACAAATATGCCCCCCAATAAGACAAAATTGAAGAGGTGGTTGTAGGGGTGTTGAGGTAATTGACCATATATTTTTTTCTTGGATTACTGTTGGCGCGTGTAGAACACGTGACCGACAGCATTCGGCCTCACGTCCTTTTCGAGCGGCGCGTACGACGTCTCACAATGTCATAAATTGTCCATCCAACGTCTCCTTGGATGCGCCGCCATGTTCTCTTCCTCACGGTATGGCGCGTGACATCTAAAGGTGGTCAGAGACGAGCCGGTGGGTGGTTAAATGTTTTTCCCTTCTTTTCTCTCTCCTTAAGCCTAAACTACACGCCAGCCCCTCAGTTTTATTGCCTTTTCATTTCAGTCCCTTTTCTTTGAATTGTGTTGTATGGTCCTTATTTCTGTTATGTAGATTTTGATTTGTTTCAATGGTGTCCTTCGATTGAAATTCATTATATATTAAATTTTCATTTCAGTCCTTATTCTTTTAATTTCCAGATTGTTTTTAAATCCCTTAATATTTTCAGTACAGAAGATTTTAGTTTTTCAATTTTGTCCTTTAATTGAAATTGATAATATATATGGTTTTCATTTAAGCCCTTATACTTTTAATTTTTTATTTAATTCCTTTATTTTTTTAATATTTCTTAAATAGTCCTTATTTTTGTCCATGTTTATATATGTGTGCTTTTAACTTTGGTTTTTAATTTTTATTATTTTCTCTTTTGTTGAGGTAACATTTTTTTGAAAAATTTTGTTCTTAAATTTTAGTTTGTGTTTGTGATCATTTGTAAATTAATATTTCTTTTTTTTTTGTGGTTCTTTCTTTTGGTTTTTTATTTTATTTTCACCTCAAAGGATTCAATGTTCTTGTGGTTATTGTGTTGATGTGTTTTATTATATCAAACCTTACATGTATAGATGTTATACTTTATTTGATTTTTTCATTTTTTTTATTTGATTGAAATTGATAATATATTTGGTTTTCATTTTGTCCCTTATACTTTTAATTTTTTATTTTAATTCCTTTTGCCAGTATCATGGATTACTTGAGTATAGTTGCAAATAATCATCTTCTAAACTTCTTAGATGATTTCATTTACTGCACTATTACTTGGATGGTTTGTTTCTTAAGTGAGCTCTCACCATAATGCATGTGAACGAGGGGCTTGTGCTTCCCTAGAGAAAAAACTGAGTGGTTTCACATAAACACACTGAAAACTCTCCTTTTTATCTAGTTTATTGAATTTGAATAACAAACAGCTCCTGAAACAGCTCCTGAGACATTTATTCAACACTCCTCCTTGGCTCTGGAGCTGCAAACCCCAAGTCTTTGTTGCAGGAACTCAAACCTAGCTTTGGGAAGTGCTTTAGTTAGGATGTCTGCATTTTGATTTTCAGTTTTGCAGTAGATTAACTGAATTTCACCTTCTCTTAAGAAATAGAGCTTCAATTTGAAATGTTTGGTCTTGCCATGGAAAACAGGATTGCTTGCAATTGAAATTGCAGCTTGGTTGTCAATTAGAATTTGTGTGCTTTCCTCTTGCTCCATATGCAAATTTTTCATTAACTTCATAATCCAAAGAGCTTGATTAACGGCAGGAGTAGCAGCTACATATTCTGCTTCTGTTGTGGATTGGGCTATAACATCTTGCTTTTTAGAACACCATGAAAAAACAGCAGAACCAAAGCAAAAACAATATCCTGAAGTGTTTTTCATATCATCAACAAAAGCTTCTAACCTCACAGAACCTCAGTCCATAGTCAATTGTACCCTTGATGTATCTAACAATTCTTTTTGCTGCTTGAAAATGGATTTCACTAGCACAATGCACAATATCTGGTCTTGTTGCAGTCAAGTACATCAAGCAACCTATCAAGGTTCTGTAAAGTCTCTCATCAACCTTTGCAGCTCCATCTTCTTTACAAAACTTCTCCTTTAAATTCATTGGGGTTGTTGTTGGTTTGCACTCTTCCATGTTGAATTTCTTTATAATTTCCTTGGCATACTTATGTTCACATATGAAGATCTCATCCTGCTTTTGTTTGACTTCCATGCCGAGAAAGAATGACATCTTTCCAAGATCAATCATCTCAAAAACATCCTTCATCTCTCTCTTGAAAAATATTGATATGCTCCATACTGCTTCCTGACACCAACAAGTCATCAACATAAAAAGATACCACAAGAATTTCATTGTTGATTTTCTTGAGATATAAAGTAAATTCACTCAAGCTTTTGGTAAAGCCTAAGTCTGTTAAATGTGCATCAATCCTGCTATACCAAGCCCTTGGTCCCTGCTTTAAACCATACAAAGCTTTTTTCAACAGATACATTTTCTCTTCTTTTCCTTTAATCACAAAGCATTCAGGTTGTTCTACAAAAATTTCTTCCTCCAAGTAACCATTTAGGAAGGTAGATTTGACATCCATCTAGTGTATATACCATCCCTTTTGAGTAGCCAGTGCCAGCAACATTCGTATGGTGTCCATCCTAGCAACTGAAGCAAAAGTCTCTGAAAAATCTATCCCAAACATTTGAGCATAGCCTTTCACGACCAACCTTGCCTTATGTTTGTTAACAGAACCATCAGGATTGAGTTTGGTCCTATAAACCCATTTTACACCTATGGCTGACTTGTGTGCAGGTCTGTCAACTAGTATCCAAGTTTGGTTTTTTTCAATCATCCTAAGCTCCTCCTCCATTACATCCATCCAATTTTGATTTGTTATAGCTTCTTCATATCCTGCAGGTTCGATTATAACCACATTGCACCTTTGATAGATATTAGAAAGTAGTCTTGTTCCTCTAACAGGTTCATCATCAACACCATCATTCTCCTCTTGAAACTCAGGTATGTTGGCACCACCATTCTCCTCTTGAAACTCAAGTTTGTCATCATTACTCCAGCACCAGCTATCTGATTCAAAGAACTGAACATTTCTGCTCACAATTTCTTTGTTGTTCTGTGGTAGATATACCCTGTAAGCTTTTGAAAATGAGTTGTAGCCTACAAAAACTCTAGATTTTGCCTTCTTATCCAATTTGTCTCTTTTAACCTGAGGAATGTAAGAGAAACAAAGACAATCGAATGTTTTTAAATTTTGCAGCCTTGGTTTATAGCCATACCATGCTTCAAAAGGAGTTTTTGTTGGTAGTCTGTTCAGTAGAAAAATTGATGTGTTAGCAACTTCAGCCTCAAAGTTCTTTTGGCAACCCTTTCTCATGCAGCAAACATCTTATCATCTCCATGAGTGTTCTGTTTTTTCTCTCAACCACCCCATTCTGTTGAGGTGTGTAAGGTGCTGTTAGCTAGTGTTCCATGCCTTCAGTTTCACAGAATTTGTTGAATTTTTCTGAGTTGTATTTAGTTCCATTATCAGACCTGATCACCTGTATTCTGCACTTACTTTGTTTTTCTACCCAAGCTTTGAATTTCCAGAAGATGTCAGCAACCTCGGATTTAAATTTCATGAAATAAATCCAAGCTTTAAATTTCTTGTGTGATCATCAATAAATGCAATGTAATACTTACTGCCATTTAAATATGGTGTTTTCAAAGGTCCTCCCACATCTGTATGGACTAGCTGTAATTTCTGAGTAGCCCTCCATGCTTTGTTCCTTGCAAAAGGAAGCCTTGTCTGCTTTCCATACTAACAGGTTGCACAAGTTGAAAGCTCATCTTCTAGATCAGGTAAACCTTCTCCAAGATTGTTCCTCTTCATAAGAAGTAGGGCTGCATGATGAAAGTGCCCTAATCTTCTATGCCAAAGCATTGTATTGTTGTCTTTTTTGTGTGCTGTGGCCTGTTCTTCTTCCACAAAGCTCAAGGCAAAACTTTTTCCTTTCATTTGAACTTTAAACATCTTTTTTCCTCTTGAATCAGTAATCAAACAATAATTGTTTTCAAACAACTTATATCCTGTTTCCAGTAGATGACCAACACTCAAAAGGTTTTGAGTGATGTCAGGAACATACAAGACATTAGAAAGTAGTTTCAAGCCTGTTTGATCTTTGATTGCCACTGTTCCTTTGCCTTTGACTGCAAGATATACTCCATTTCCAATTCGTACTTTAGAAATGGCAGTTTGTCAAGCTCTGTAAAAAGCTTTTGTTCATAAGTCATATGACTTGTACATCCACTGTCGATTAACCATCCTTCTGTGGAGCTATTGACAGCAAAACATGATGCTACAAACAGCTGCTCATCTTGAAAATTGTTCAACAGCGAGCCTTGACTTCTCCTAGTTGCTGTTGAGATTTGCATATTCTTTCCACATATCCTAACTAACCACACTTGTGACATTTTATATTTGGTCTCCATCAACACCTTTTTTGTGGATGATTGGTTTTTTTTTGTAGAAAGGACATGGTGGAAAAGTGGTGTTATTACTGTTGTTTCTGGTGTTGTTTGGCTTCATCTTTGTCTGTGATATGGCCTCGCAATGCATCCTCCACAAATCCTTCTTGCCTCATGAATCTTCTTTGTTCCTGAGCTTGCAATGCATTCAACAATTCTACCAAGGTAATACTTGAAATTTCTTTTGAGTTTTCTAATGATGATATTATAACTTCAAATCTTTCAGGGACTGTTACAAGAATTTTCTAAACCATTCTAGAGTCGGAAAAATAAGTACCAAGCAGCCTTACTCTGTTAACTATATCAAGGAGTCTATCATAATACTCCTTGATAGTTTCTGACTCCTTCATCCGCTACATCTCAAACTCTCTAATTAGATTCAACACTTGCATTCCCTTGACACATTCATTTCCTTATTACTCCTTTTTCAAGAAATTCCAGATTTTAGATGTTGTCTTCAATGTCATAATTCTAGTGAAGATTGCAGATGAAACTGCTACAAATAAGTTAGCTTTTGTCTTTGATTTCCTTTGCTTCATTTCCTTATGATTTTTTATTTGAGCCATGGTTGGGTTGTCAAGCAAAAGAGGCACTTCGTAAGTGTTTTCAACAGCTTCCCACTGATCATTGGCATCTAGATAGGCTTCCATTCGAACAGCCCACATTTGATAGTTCATTCCATCAAATACTGGAGGTGCTATTGCATTCATTGAAGCTCCAGGATTCATTGTATATTGGTTGTAGGTTTTGTGTTTAGATAAGGGAGATGGTAGGTGTTTTAGGGTAAGTGTTTGAAGGTGGATGTTTAGGCTCACTCAACCTCACAGTTTTCTCAAGGATCTTTAGCTCTGATACCCCCACCTACAACCTCACAGGTTGTAGGTTTTGTGAACAAAACTGAAACTTTTTTTTCTGTTTAATATGTTTTAACTCATTTTCTTTTTACAAAAAAAATTCCCTAATAAAATGATAATACACCTTTACGTGTTTAGTTCCTGCACGAAAAATTGGATTTTCAGCAAACATATTGTCAATTAGTTGTCGCAATACAAGGAAATTGCATAATTTGTCGGCTGACAAATGCCCTTCAACAATCATGTGAGCCAAGTGCTTTCTTATGTTGCCATTATTGTTGTTTGGTACTCTACTTCAATTGTTAATAAGATTCAATAGGTTTCCTTTTGCTACACCAATATATTGTTCCTCACCTAAGCATAAAAAATACCCAGTAATTGGGAATTAAGGTGCAAGTGTTGATTTAACCGAGACTGAAAACTTGAGGGACCGGACTGTTAAGGAACCGTCTCACCTAAAACCTTAAGCTTGTAAGTGAGGCCCCATAATATGTTTATATTATTCTCTAACACGAACCACTTAATTGAATTTTCTATATAGTAATTTGCGTGTTGAAGGTGATACATTGATAAATAAACAATTCATGGTGTTGCTGTGCTCATAGCACTAACGGGTTATTTTTCATTTTCTTCTAAAAAGTATTGATTCCATTAAAGGAATTAAATATAAAAAAGTATTGGATAAAGGGCAACGGTAGGCATTGAGCACATTTTTTACCAGATTAAGAGTATGTTTGCATTGCTTTTGCTTTTGCGATTGAGGTTGAAAAAAAGTAGTTTAAAAAAAAGCGTTTTTACTGTGGTTCAAAATAAGCAGTGAAGTGTTTGGTTAAGACTGTGGTTGAGTTGGAGGTTGAAAAAAAAGCAGTTTTGGGTGTTTGGTTACCAAGCTTTTCATATTGCTTTTAACTTGTGAAATTACTTTAAAGGATATATATATATATATATATATATATATATATATATATATATATAATTTTTTAAAATATTGTAAATTTAATAATTACAATAATATAATGTAATTAATAATTTATGAAAAAACAAATATTATTTTTTATTCTCCCATCAAACTACTTTCAATTTCATCACGAACAGATATTTCCCTTCCATTAGGACTGATCTGTATCTACACATTTTTTTTATTTTTTTTAAAATATATATTTTAAAAAAACGGGCTGGGCCGAGGGCAGCCCAACCAAATTGGGCCTAAGCCCAACTTTGCTGGACTTGGGCTGGGCCGAGTGCAGCCCAGCCCAAGTCCAGCTTAAAAACAAGCTTGAGGTGAAACTGTGCGCTGCACTGTTCACGTCTTCTTCGCGTGATGCATGCACTCGCACTGTGCACGTGAATTAATTCACGTGCACAGTAGCTTCCGACTGACCACCAAGATAGCTTCAACGGACGATACCGACGGGTAGAGGAGGCCGAGGTGGTTCTTCCTGTGGTGGTGGTGGCGTCTGAAATGGTGGCCGAAGGCAGCGTTTGAAGGTTTCAGTACTGTTCACCGACCACGACGAGAGCTTCAACGGACGATGCTGATGGGTAGAGGAGGCTTAGGTTGTTCTTCCTGTGGTGGTTTCGTCGTAAATGGTGGTCTGTGGTGTCCGGAGTCAGCGATGAAAGGTCCCGGCATCATGGCTGTTCTGTTTTGGAGAGAGAGAGAGCCATGCACAGATCGATTGCTCATGTGAGTTTGTAAGAGATTGCCTTGCAAGCTTATTAGGATTGTTTAAGATAATTAACCTGCAAAACGCAATATTGCTTTACCAATTTTTTTAATTATCGAACATAGAAATGGATTTGTCAAAAGGGCAGCGGAGGATGTCATTTGTGTAAGTTATGTTATATATATATATATATGTATCGGCGTTTCAGAAAAAATGGATCATAAATAAAAAAAGCATCAAATTCCAGCTTTGTATGAAACGGCGTTTTGGAGAATTTTTGGTGTGGGTCCCACACATTGAAACTGTGTTTACTTGTAATCCAAACACTAAATTTAGAAGCCGTTTGGCAAATGTGGCCACCACATTGCCAAACGGTCACTAATACGTTAACAAAATCAGAAAAAAAGAAGAAGGGGCTGGCCACCTTTAGATGTCATGTGTCATACCGTGAGGAAGAGAACATGGCAGTGCATCCAAGGAGACGTCTGATGGACAATTTATGACATTGTGAGACGTCGTACGCGCCGCTCGAAGAGCACGTGAGGCCGAATGTTGTCGGCCGCGTGTTCTACACGCGCCAACAGTAATCCGAGAAAAAAAATATATGGTCAATTACCTCAACACCCCTACAACCAACTCTTCAATTTTGTCTTATTGGGGGGCATATTTGTATTTAGTCATTTTCAAAAAATATGAAATTCTCGTAGCACCCCTCCTGGCCAAGACCTGATTTTTGTCTTTTTCGAGGGACATAATAGTTATTTTACTTTGCAACGAAATATAAAAAAATCAATAAACTGATTACCAGAACCGACCAAAAACATGCAATTACCGTGACATCCCTCCCGGCAGGGCCTGTTTTTTGTCTTTTTAGAAGGATAAAATGATTATTTCACTATTAAAAAAAAAATCAGTAAACTGGTGAACCGAACGAACTGAACCGACCTGAACCGAACTGAAAACTGAGCAATACCACAGTAATTCTAGACACATTGCACAATAACCAAATCTGACTTATTTTAGTATATTAGATAATAAGTAAATAGGATTTAGGGCCTGTTTGGTATTGCTTTTGCTTTTGTGGTTGCGGTTTGAAAAAAGCAGTTTCAAGAAAAGCACTTTTGCTACGGTTCAAAATAAGTTGTGAAGTGTTTGGTTAAAACTGTGGTTGAGTTTGAGGTTAAAATTATTTAAATTTTAATTAATTTTTAGATTATTTTAATATTAAAAATATATTTTATATTAATAAACATATATTATGTAAACATTATTCATATGTTAATTAGTTTTTATATTATTTTGATATTAAAAATATATTTTTTATATTAATAAACATATATTATATAAATATTATTTATATTTTAATTAGTTTTTTAGATTATTTTAATATTAAAAAATATATATTTTTATATTAATAAACATATATTATATAAATATTATTTATATTTTAATTATCAAAGAAACTCTCTACACATCTTATAATCAACGCTAAGGATTTTTTAATTTATTAAGTTCTTAAACACAAAGACCACAAATACAATTATAAGTCATTACAATGGAAGACTAAGAACATGTGCTAAAACACAAAGACCACAATACAATTATAAGTTTTTATGCAATCGAAACCCTCGTTACTGCTCTTGAATTAAAAAAGAAACATATGATATGTGATATATATTCCTAATGGCTCACCATGCATGTTTCACAAGAAGTTGACGGGTTGCAATCTAATGGTAGGTCTATACCAATCTCAGAACTGCTGCAGGAGATCGACCTAGATGATTCATCCACTTCACCAATTTGTTGAATATTTATACCCCTGCGTGATAATAGAATCCCCTCCAATTTCATTGCAACTTCTCTCATTGTTGGCCGGTTGATTCCTTTCGAATTCAAACATCTCTTTGCAAGATTCGCTATAACTATAGCTTCCTCTTCATTGCAATCCCCCTTAACTTGTGCATCAAGGATATCAAAGAGTCTACCATCTTCCATCGAATCATTGAAATGTACGACTAAGCTCATGGTTTCCAGTGAATGGGTTGAGAAAATTGCCTTTTTCCCACTTAAGAGCTCGACCAGAACAACTCCAAAACTATAAACATCACTCTTTTCTGTTAAATGACTGCTTCGAAAATACTCTGGATCTATGTAGCCAAAAGTACCTTGCACCTTGGTGGTCAGATGAGTTTTGTCAATGGAAACTGATCTTGAAGTTCCAAAGTCAGAAACTTTTGCATTGTATTTCTCATCTAAGAGTATGTTTGAGGACTTGATCTCCGTGATAAATCGGAATAGAGGCTGAGGAGTGGAGATGGGATATCGCACCTGCAGCTTCCGAGGCGATTCGTAACCGCGATTGCCATGATAGCATGAAGTCCTCGTTATGCTCATGGAGATATCGGCAAAGGGTTCCATTGGGAATGAACTCATAGACCAGCAGAGGAACTTCAGTCTCCAAGCAACATCCTAGTAGCCGAACCACGTTTCTGTGATTGATCTGTGAAAGAATGACAACCTCGTTGATGAATTCTTCTAGTTTTTCCTCATCCACCATTGTAGACTTCTTAACTGCAACAATACTCCCATCAGCTAACATTCCCTTGTAAACGGTTCCTTGGCTGCCATGACCAAGTATTTTGTTCTCGTTAAAACATCAGTTGCCTTTTCCAACTCATTTGTGGTTTGAAGAGTAAATATTTTTGTGGTTTGAAGACTACCATCGCTTGAGGATACCTGTTGCTGCAGTAATAGACCACCATTCCGTTTGAAAAACTTCTTTTTCAACTGAATGCACTTCCTTTTTTTGTTAAGTTTATACATCCACTGGGTACCAATGAGCAAGAACACTCGCTCCAAGGGCCCTCGACCGATAACCGAATCAAGAGCAAAAAAAAAGCATCACTTAGAACAGCGTATAATATAAAAAACAATAAGAGGGAAGAGAGACATGCCAACAACAATGAAACCGTAAGGGATGAAGCTCGCATTTGAACGATCCTTTTGTATTCACACAGCCTTGTCAATCCATGGCAAGAGTTTCGGTCTTCACATTCATCAATGTCTAATATATAAAGAAACCAACAGAAATGAATAAATCCATAGATATGTGTATAGAAGAAAAAAAATATCACAAATAAATAATATGCATATAGAAAATATAAAAATCACCTGTGCATTGAAGGTAAGGGTTGCCCTCATAACCCTCCTGGCAAAAACATTGGAATCCCGCATCTGTGTTATTTATTGCGTAAAACACGTTACAAACCACGACATCTGTTCTCTTGTTATTTAGTAACCAAGCCAGCGACACAGGAACAGTACTTGACAAATTACTGATATCTTGGGGACTTTTTATTTTGGATTCAAACCATTCTCGGTCTGCTCGGTGTTAGTGTATGATGTATGGTATGCATACGTGTGAGTATGCATACACAAGAAGGACTCTTGGGGTATAAATATAACAACATGTAATCTACGTGTATAAGCTGAAAAACAGTAATAGTGAATATTTTGAAATTCATCTTTTCCCTCCAAAATACTCTGTCTTCTTCATAGCTCAATCCTTCTCTTCTCTTCTCTGTGAAACAATTACATTCATTCATTATTAGTTTATGTGGATGATATAATCATCACAGGTAGTGATCTTGTTGCTATAAAGGCTGTTATTATGTCTCTAGCTTCTGAATTTGAGATTAAGGACTTGGGGGAGCTGCATTTTTTCTTAGGGGTTCAAGTTTCTCATTCATCAACTGGATTGTTTTTGTCTCAGTCCAAATATATACATGATTTACTTGTTAAGACAGATATGCTTGCTGCCAAAGCATGTGCTACTCCTTGTCTCCCTTACCAGAGATTGTTGAAGGATGATGGAATGCCTTTTGAAGACCCTTCCTTATATCGCAGCATTGTAGGGGCTTTACAGTACCTTACCTTTACAAGACCTTAAATTGCATTTTCTGTCCATCAAGTGTGCTTGTTTATGCAACACCCCATACAAGTCCATTTTGTTGCTGTCAAAAGGATCCTTCGATACCTTAAGGGCACTGTGCAGTCTGGGATTCATTACACCAAAGGCTCATTAGATCTCATGGCATTCAGTGATGCAGATTGGGCTGGAGATCCTAATGATAGGAGGTCTACTACTGGATTGATTGTGTTTCTTGGTTCCAATTCTGTGTCCTAGACATCCAAGAAGCAGCATACTGTTTCCAGGTCATCTACAGAGGCTGAGTATCGGGCATTGTCTTCCACCTAAGCTGAGCTTGATTGGCTGCAACAAGTGCTACAATTTCTGGGAATTAAGCTCTCACAGCCCCCTGTTCTTTTCTGCGACAACTTATCAGCAATTGCTTTATCATTCAATCCAATTCAGCATCAAAGAACTAAGCACATTGAAGTGGATGTTCATTTTGTTCGAGAGAGGGTGTCCAACAATCAACTCACTGTGCAATTTGTGTCTTCACAAGAGTAGACTGCAAATATCTTGACAAAGGGATTAAGCTCACCACTGTTTCATACTCATTGTACCAATCTCAGGCTTGGTTTATGTCAGCCTGTGATTGCAGGGGAATGTTAGCGTATGATTTATGGTATGCATATGTGTGAGTATGCATACACAAGGACTCTTGGGGTATAAATATAACAACATGTAATCTGCATGTATAAGCTGAAAAACAGTAATAGTGAATATTTTGAAATTCATCTTTTCCCTCCAAAATACTATGTCTTCTTCATAGCTCAATCCTTCTCTTCTCTTCTCTGTGAAACAATTACATTCATTCATTTATCCACTACAAAAAAACAGTCCTGTTTGCAACGAAGCGATCCGTTGCAAATAACAAAGAAAGTCGTTGCTAATATTAATTAGCAACGGCTTTTCCAACGGATATAATCCGTTAGGAAAACGTGGACTCAAATTTAGCTTGCAACGGATTATCCGTTCCAGGCAACGGATAATCCGTTACAATATTTGCCGTTGCAAATACACGGTTTGCAACGGATTGTCCGTTGCAATTGCAACGGATTTTCGGTTGCAAATTCAAACTTTGCAACATCAGGTCCGTTACAAATTGCAATGAATTTGCCGTTGCACATTCAAAATCTGCAACGGAATTTCCATTGCAAATCGCTTGGATTTGTAACGGAATTTCCGTTGCAAAGTTTGAATTTGCAACGGAAAATCCGTTGCAATTTGTGAATGGTATTTAATTTTTTTCATCAGTTTTATATTTACTTATTTTTTAATTAATTATGAATAAATATTTTAAAACTAGTAGAATATATTGAAATATCATTAATAATAAAAACTAAATAAATATGGTTGAAATAAAAAAAATGGTAAATTAAAATTCATAATACAATGGAGATTCGGTTACATTTACATGTCTAAGTAAATCAACATGGAATAAAAAAATAAATATTAAATCCATGTTCCATGTCATCTGGGGGACTCTTAATCAAGGAGTTCTTTATGGGTGAGTCTGAGAAAGATGCCAAAGAAGAATAAGAAAGGTGGCCCTGGGGTGAAGATGGTGACGCTAAACACTCTGGAGAAGAAATTTTGGACGAATCTGCCAAGGAGAGGAAAATATCTCTCATGCACAAGACCATTTCTTCCGATAACCAATTAGGATGGTGACAAAGTTTCTCAACAAAATGATCCCTATCTGGCTCTCTAATTACATCTGGCAGGAGAGCATTATCCTCCACCCTCCCTTCCGCTTTCTCCATGCTGCAGGTTCTCATGCTCTGCAACAAATCATAGACCTTAATGCCTCATTTCTTCATTATTCTTTACTTATACAAGGACAAATATGAAAATGCACTCCACTGAAGCTTAAGGCTGACTGCAAATTGAATGAGCATAAAAGAATACCATCTCTGTAAAGTTAAACTGAGAACAATCAAATGGTGATGATGCTGGATACGGCAAATGCGTCAAATGGTACTCAGCAAGACGACGTTCATTTCTCTCTTGACTAAGCTGATATTGGAGGGCAACCGATTCTTGTTCTAGCTTTCATACCATGATTTCCAGAATAGTTATGCTATCCAAGAGCTCTTGAGCCTGCATTCCACATCAAGAACCTCACAGTGAGAAGAAAAACAAGAGGTTTCAGATAAAAATGTAACAGGAAAAAAAATGTCAATGGGGGACATTTACCTTATCAGGAAGCTGACAGGGTGAATTAGAGAGGGATGAATCTGACTGTTCAACAACACTTGCTAAAGCTAAGTGCACGGAGATCTCCTCTTGCAATTGTTGCTGCAACTTTTTTACCTAAAATGGTCAAACAACATCATTTATCAATCATATTTAAGATATCTGCAAGTGTACTTGAATAAGATCAAAGAACATATTGAATCAGCTTACTTCTTGTTCGGATTTCTATTAATCGGAATATCCGAACAGGGTACATATAAATATGGAAAAGCCTACAAAAATTCAATAAACTAATTAGCTCAAAGTCATCATAAAAAAAATCAGTCCAAAAGGCTTAAACTTTTACACAATAGTCAAATTCAAAATCCTTAATTTTTGCCTGTTTCAAAGTTAATTACACAAATTAATTACAGGAAAAGTAATTAATAAAATCTTACGCGATAAACATGCAAACAAGTTTTCTGACCAGCAGGTGTAGAGCTGATGCGAGCTGGATTCTAAGAGAACCGATTAAGAGGGAGCTGAGTTGAGTAACTAGAAATTTTGGGGTAGTCCTGGTTAGCATGGAGACATTCCAGAGGCAGGGGATAGAAAAATAGAAGAGGGGAAGAGAACAGAGAGGAGGAAGAGAACACGTTAATTGTATTGTATATTTCTTGTTTTCTTCTCTGCTACAATAAGCTTTTGATATAGAAATGGAAAGCTTCTAGAATGCCACATGAGGCTCTTGCTAGAAACAACTTAACAGAATAAAAGGAAATAACAATTAAATAGAATGCAAATAGAGATAGTACGCCGCAACAGCCTGGCGCCACTGCTTTACTTAAACGGTGCTAGTGCTTGAATGGAGAGAGTTCCAAACGATGACGTTCGTAACTTCCTTGTTTTGCAGGTCCGCTTCGTAACAATACCTTCCCCTTAACATGATTCCTTGTCCTCAAGGAAGAATTCTGGATACCTTAGACGAAGGTCCTCATAGAACTCCCACGTGGCTTCCGAGGGTGACAGGGTCTTCCAGTGAATCAGAACTTGTGTTGCTGCTCGTTGGTGATGTCGAACCATTCTTCTATCCAGGATGGCTTGGGGTTGCAGATCAGGCTCCTTGCGTGAGGTGGGTAGAGTGTCATGGACAATCTTATGCCTCACATGCTCCTTGAGTTGGGACACATGAAAAACAGGGTGTATGGTACTGGAACTGGGAAGATTCAACCGATATGCTACAGCCCCTATGCGTGCTGATACTTGATAAGGACCATAGTATTTTGACGCTAGCTTGTGTGAGGTTCTCCTACTCACGGATTGCTGCCTGTAGGGCTGCAATTTGAGATAGACCCAATCTTCTACCTTGAAGCTGCGTTCAGTGCGCCTTTTATTTGCGAGTTGCACCATACGGTGTTGAGCTAGCTGAAGGTTGGCTTTGATGTTCTTGAGCATGTCTTCGCGTAGTGTCAACTGCTGATCCACGACTTCTATAGTGGAATCCTTAGGAAGGTAAGGGATGTGGATTGGAGGAGCTTGGCCGTATAAAACTTCAAAGGGAGTCTTCCTGAGAGAGGAATGAAAATTGGTGTTGTACCACCATTCCGCCAAAGGAAGCCATCTGGACCATTGTTCTGGTGTCTTATTGGTCATACACCTCAAGTATTGTTCCAGGCAGCGGTTCACCACCTCCGTTTGTCCGTCTGTCTGCGGGTGGTAAGCTGTAGAGTGTAACAATTGGACTCCCTGATATGTGAATAGATCCTTCCAAAACCGGCTGAGGAACACGGGATCTCTGTCACTGACTATAGAAGCTGGTAACCCATGGAGTTTGTAAACGTTGTTTATGAATGCATCTACTACTGATGTTGCTGTATAAGGGTGGGAAAGGGTGATGAAGTGCGCGTATTTGCTAAACCGATCTACCACCACTAGTACTACATTTTTTCCCTTGGAATTTGGCAGCCCTTCGATGAAGTCCATACTGATATCAATAAAGGGTGCCAAGGGTATAGGGAGGGGTTGAAGTAAACCCGGAGTGAGGACGTTCTCGCTCTTGTTTTTCTGACACGTGTGACATTCCCTTACGTAGGCCCGCACATGCTTCTGTTGTTTCTTCCAGTAGAACAATGATCCCACTCTTTTGGCCGTGGCAGTGACGCCCGAGTGTCCTCCCAAGGCAGAATCATGGTAGAGTGAAATGAGCTGCCCTTGTAGTGCTGGATTGTTGCCCACCACCAATTTTCCCTTCCTGTATAGATGGCCATTCGTCCATGCATAATGTGGGAGTGACCCAGGATTCTGTTGCAGCTGAGATATGATCCTTACCAGGTTGGAGTCTGTCATCCAAGATGCTTGGATTTCTTCCAGTAGTTGGGTCGAAATGGTGGAGAGTGTAAGGGAAAACACTTCACTACTTGAGCACCTAGACAATGCGTCTGCTACAATATTTTCCCTTCCCCTTCTAAACTCAATAGCATAATCAAAACCTAATAGTTTGGTTAGCCATAAATGTTGAGAGGGGTAGGATACCTTTTGAGCCAGCAAGTGTTTGAGACTCACATGGTCAGTTCTGATCGTGAAATGCCTGCCCCATAGGTAATGTCTCCATTTGGTGACTGCCTGCAGGATGGCTAGCATCTCCCGTTCGTAGGTGGATAAGGCTTGTTGCCTGGGTCCTAGAGCCTTGCTGATGAACGCAATGGGATGCCCTGCCTGTATGAGGACAGCTCCTATACCCGAACCCGAAGCATCCGTTTCAACCACAAAAGGTTGGTTAAGATTCGGCAGGGAGAGAACAGGGGGCTGAACCATGGCCTGTTTTAATGAATTGAATGCCGTGAGTGCTTCTTCCTTCCAGATGAAGGCATCCTTCTTGAGTAATTGAGTGAGAGGCTTGCAAATGGAACCATAATTCTTGACAAACCTGCGATAGTAGCCTGTAAGGCCCAAAAATCCTCGTAATTGCTTGATATTTTTCGGTTCTGGCCAATCTAGCACTGCTTGAATCTTCTTAGGGTCTGTGGCTACCCCCTCCTTAGAAATGACATGCCCTAAGTACTCAACTTGGGGTATGCCGAAGGCACACTTGTTGCGTTTGGCTACCAGCTGATGCCCCTTAAGCAACTCAAATACAACCTTTAAGTGCAGCAAGTGATCGGCCATGGATTGGCTGTAGATGAGTATGTCATCGAAGAAAACCAACACAAACTTCCTGAGATGTTTTCGGAATACATCGTTCATCAAGCTCTGGAATGTGGCCGGGGCGTTCGTAAGGCCAAATGGCATGACCAAGAACTCGTAGTGGCCATTATGCGTGCGAAAAGCTATCTTAAAGACATCCCCAGTAGCCATTCGTATCTGGTGATAACCAGAACGTAAGTCTACCTTGGAGAACACAGTTGCTCCTGCCAGTTCCTCTAGCAATTCGTCCACCAGAGGGATTGGAAATTTGTCCTTGACTGTAAGTTGATTGAGAGCCCTGTAGTCGACACAAAATCGCCAAGACCCATCCTTCTTTTTGACTAGAACCACCGGGGAAGCAAATGGACTTTTGCTCTGCTGAATAATTCCAGAGGCAAGCATTTCTCCCACCATTTTTTCAAGTATATCCTTCTGGACTCCCGAGTACCTGTAGGGTCTGAGATTGACTGCTTGAGCCCCCTCTTTCAAGGGAATGGCGTGATCATGGTACCTGATTGGGGGCAACCCTTCAGGTGCTTTGAATACCTCATTGTAAGACTCCAACAATTCGTTCAAGCCACCCTGCTCCTGTTGGCTGGGTGTAGTTCGGGTTGACATATAGCATATCTTGCAGCTCTCATCCTCCAAGGTTACAAAACTACATATGCTCATACCTGCTAGCTGCGTAGGATCAAGCATCAAGCTGTTAAGCTGTGCAAGTCCAATAGGCTGGATTTTTGTGCAATCGGCCCCCCTGAGCAACACCTCCTGACCGTGCCAATTAAAAGACATCCAAAGATCCTTGTAGTTGGAAACAATATTTCCAAGGGTCGCAAGCCATTGGATACCTAGAACCATGTCGCAGTTGATCAAATCCACAATAAAATATTTGTCTCAAAGTTAACTCCCTGCATTCTCCATTTGAAGTTTTTGCACACAGCCAAGCAGTGCATGGTACCTCCATTTGCTGTTTCAACCACCAAGGTTCTGATGGGTGTAGTCAAACATTGTAGTTTGTTGGCAATGGCTCTACTGAGGAAATTATGGGTGCTGCCCGAGTCGATCAAAATATAAACCGAATGTTGGTCAGCCCTCCCAGTTACTCTCAATGTGTGGCAACCCCGTGTTCCTTCTAAGGCGTTGAGAGAAATGTGAGGGGTGATGGACTCTTGTTCTACAACATTGATTTCCCCTTCTCGGTCCAGCCCTTCCTCTTCATCTTCAACTATGCACAAGGAGTACAACCTTTTATTTTTGCATCGGTGACCTGGAACAAAACGCTCATCACACCAGAAACATAGCCCCTTGGCTCTCCTGTCCTCTAAGTCTCGAGGTCGTATGGGTCGGGTGGGTTTTTGCGAGAAGTGTGGAGTAGTAGGGGTAGGCAGTATACCAGATTGTTGTGGTTTGAAGGTGTTAGAGTTTGATAATGCTGATGGTTTTGGATAGGATGGGGATGGGCTCGGTTTAAATGAAGTGGCATGGGGTGGAACTTGGGAGGAGTATGTGTGGGGGGTGGTCAGCGACCTTCTATAGGCCAGGGTGTTGTTTTGTAATCTGGCAAGGTTGTAGGCCTGTTTAAGTGCCTTAGGGTCGAACATTTTAACAGGATTTTTGATCTCTATTTCCAGTCCTCCAATGAAAAATACCATGGCTTGTTTTTCACTAATGTCTGCCTTGTTCCACAGGATATCAAAGTCTTGAATATAGGTTTCCAAATTACCTACCTGTCTTAATTCCATCAGCTCTTCCAGTGGGTTTTGTTGGCCTCCAAACCGCCCACACAAAGCTTCAGTGTATTCCTCCCATGTAGCTTCACGCCCTCCTATGCTTCTTGTAAAGTTTTGGTGCCAGTATAAGGCCATGCCGTCCAAATAGAAGGAGGCGAGCTTAACCTTCTCTGCTTCCTTGATTTCCTCCATGTCAAAGTATTGGTTGCACTTATATAGCCACTTGTGAACGTCTTCCCCTTCAAAACATGGGAAATCTCGGCGAGGCTTATGTACCTTGTAAGATGATTGTCCTTCTGCACCGAAACTAGCTTGCTTAGAAGAAGAGCACCCTAGACGAGTGTCTGGATAGCCCCTTGCAGGGTCCTGTTCCATTGCATCTGTTTGCACCTTCTGTAGAAGGGTATTTTGTTGGTAGGCTAACCCACTAATGAGCTCCTTGAGCTCCTCAATCTTAGTATCTTGCGTTACCTTTGTTGCCTGCACCTGTTGGCCATAAGTTTCCAACATGGCTAATACCTTCTCATGTCGCACCATTTGCTCCTTGTTTGCTTCTTCAAGGGATTCTTCCAGTTTCTTAAGATCTTGAGACCTCGTGTCTGGTGGCATAGTGGAAGTCTGAAGATCAGAGGCTCTGATACCACTTGATGCGAGCTGGATTCTAAGAGAACCGATTAAGAGGGAGCTGAGTTGAGTAACTAGAAATTTTGGGGTAGTCCTGGTTAGCATGGAGACATTCCAGAGGCAGGGGATAGAAAAATAGAAGAGGGGAAGAGAACAGAGAGGAGGAAGAGAACACGTTAATTGTATTGTATATTTCTTGTTTTCTTCTCTGCTACAATAAGCTTTTGATATAGAAATGGAAAGCTTCTAGAATGCCACATGAGGCTCTTGCTAGAAACAACTTAACAGAATAAAAGGAAATAACAATTAAACAGAATGCAAATAGAGATAGTACGCCGCAACAGCCTGGCGCCACTGCTTTACTTAAACGGTGCGTAGTGCTTGAATGGAGAGAGTTCCAAATGACGACGTTCGTAACTTCCTTGTTTTGCAGGTCCGCTTCGTAACAAGAGCCATAAACCCTAATTACTGGAACTTCATTCACTCTTCCACCTTCAAAATTGCATACAAATAAAAAAATCAGAAACCCTAGGCCTCTGAAATTAACTGTAACGACAAATCGTTTTGGTGTGCAAGAAACATAAAATCAAAGGAGAAATCGAAACAAGCCGGGCCTCGTTCATAAAATGCAGGAAATGAAATGAGAGCAACATGGAAATACTTATTGTACCGTGCACCGTGAGGAAACGGATCTTCGTTGTGGTGGTGATGGGTCCGTTGGGTCACCGAAGCTCGACGCCGGCAAGGTGGAGATCGGGAACAAGAGATGGAGATCGCCTAGTCGTGTTTGTTTTGATTTCGTGATCCGATGAGTAAATGAGCATAAATGAGGCGGACTGAACGACGGAGGAAGAGAAGAATCGAGAGGAGTGAGGGGGCGGCCAAGGGGAGAAGAAAAGAATGGGGTAGTAGCTAGGGTTTTTTAACTTTTAACTTTGAGATGAGGGAACGGACGGGTGGGGTGGGTTTTAATTATAATAATAATTAATTATTATTATAAAATAATTAATTATTAATTATAATAATAATAATTATTAATTATTATAATATAATAATTAATTATATTAATTATTAATTATTATAATAATTAATTAATAATAATAATAATTATTATTATTAATTATTATATTATTAATATTATTATTATTATTATTATTATTATTATTATTATAATAGTTAACATAAAAAAATAGGAGTATTAATTTGATTAAATTATTTGTAATGGAATGTATTTTAATTAATTATGTCTGAACTTATTGGTTATTTATTAATGTGTTCATTTTATTTTCTTAAGTTTTTCTAGCACTCAAAGACACTAAGTAACATTAATTAACTTCAAATACAACAACCATAAAAAAAAACATACAAATTACTTTAAAAACATACAATAAGTAGCTTAAATTTCAAATTTCAAATATTGCGGATCTTTTAATTATATTTAAATTTATTTTTTTAATTTAAACATGATTAAAAAAATAATTTTATTGTTGGAAGGTTTTTCAAAAGCAATTATTTAATTGTATAATTAAACTAAATTCAAAATAATTGCATTATATTTTAAATAATATAAAAATAGCTCTTCAAAATATCTTTTACCATTGAAGTACATATCAATAAAAAATCAAATATACATTATTCAAAGAGCCATTTTCAAGATTTGAATCTTCAAAATGGATCTTGCCATTGAACTTGCTCTTACAAAGAGGTTGAGCCGATTCGGAGTAGTTGAAGGAGGTGAAGTTGGGTTAGAGAGTTCGGATTGGGTCGGATTATCCATAATTAAAGGTTTTGAAATGAAAATGAAAACATGTTTTTGTGGCTGGTCCTCATGAGATTTAAGTTAGATATATTGCTTAGAACCTGACAGAGCACGCCCACGTGCGTGCGCTGGTGATGAATTATTTGATTTTATGCTTCAAAATTGTTTTTTTGCATTTTTTTTAGTAATTTTTTGATGTTTTATATTAAAATATATAATTTTTTTGAGATTTTTTTATATTTTTATAGTAAAATAACTATTCTATCCTCATATAAGATAAAAACTAAGAGTTAACGGAGGAGGTGTCACAGTCATTTCACATACTATTGCACGGTAAAATAACTCTTTTACCCATGATAAGACAAAATTGAAGAGTTGAATGTAGGGGTGCTATGTTAATTTATCATTTTTTATTATTCTTTTCTGCGAATACTATGTACGCATCTAACACACCCGCCAACAATATTCGACCTGACGCACACTTCGGCGGCGTGTGTGACGTCGTCCAGTGGTAAAAAATATTCATTTTGGTCCTTATACTTTTAATTTTTTATTTTATTTCCTTTATTTTTTTATATTTTTGGAATAGTCCTTATTTTTGTCTATATTTATATATGTGTGCTCTTAGTTTTGATTTTTAATTTTTATTATTTTCTTATTTGTTAAGGTGGTAACTTTTTTAAAAATTTTATTCTTAGATTTTAGTTTATGTTTATGATCATTTGAAAACACTTAATTGGTCAAAACCCATGAGCATAGATGGAAATTCGAAGCAAACCCATGACAAAGCTCCCCCAAAACTCCCTAAACCCTAAACAAATTTAGAAACTAAGCAAATTTAGAAACTGAGCAGAAATTTAAAATTTGACATGCTGACCGTACCTTCGTTGTGGTGGTGATGGGCCTGCTGGGTAGCTGAAGCTCGTCGCCGGCGAGGTGGTGATCGGGTAGAAGAGATGGAGAGAAGGTAGGTGGTGTTCGTTCGGTTGATGATCAGTAATTAACTTAAATGTGAGTAAATGAGGTATGTAGACAAGCGACCGGGAGAGAAGAAGAGGAAGACAATGGATATTAAATTTAAAAAGTTAAAACGGTGCGTTTCATGCCTAAATTTTTCACTGGGCGCGCGAGTTTCATCTTTAATTTGCAACGGATTATCCGTTGCAAAGTATGTTACTTTGCAACGGCTAATCTGTTGCAAATGCAACGGATTAGCCGTTGCAAATGTTGAAAATGCAACGGCTAAGCCGTTGCAAATGTTGCAACTGCAACGGACAATCCGTTGCAAATGCAAAGGAAAATTGAATCCTTAACATCTAATAATATTATTACTATTACTGCTAACACAATAAAAATTATTAAATTACCCCGAGAAAAAAATCAAAAACATTAGCAAAAGAGGAAGCAAGAAAAAAACTAAAAATATTATTATTATTATTATTATTATTATTATTGTGTTAATAATGGGGAAAAATTCAATAAAAAAAAAACCAATAACTTTAACAAAAATGGAAAAAAATATTATTAGCTATAAAAAATCATTTGAGGTGAAAAAAAAAACCAAAAGAAAGAACCACACACACACAAAAAAAGGAAATATTAATTTTCAAATGATCACAAACACAAACTAAAATTTAACAGCAATTTTTTTTCAAAAAAATGCTACCTCCACAAAAGAGAAAATAATAAAAATTAAAAACCAAAGTTAAAAGCACACATATATAAACATGGACAAAAATAATGACTCTTTAAGAAATATTAAAAAAAAATAAGGGAATTAAATAAAAAATTAAAATTATAAGGGCTTAAATGAAAACCATATATATTATCAATTTCAATTAAAGGACAAAATTGAAAAACTAAAATCTTCTGTACTGAAAATATTAAGGGATTTAAAAACAATCTAGAAATTAAAAGAATAAGGAATGAAATGAAAATTTAATATATAATGAATTTCAATCGAAGGACACCATTGAAACAAATCAAAATTTACATAACAGAAATAAGGACCATACAAAGACAATTCAAAGAAAAGGGACCGAAATGAAAAGGCAATAAAACCGGGGGCTAACGTGTAGTTTAGGGTCGAAGGAGAGAGAAAAGAAGGGAAAAACATTTAACCACCCACCGGCTCGTCTCTGGCCACCTTTAGATGTCACGCGCCATACCGTGAGGAAGAGAACATGGCAGCGCATCCAAGGAGACGTCGGATGGACAATTTATGACATTGTGATACGTCGTACACGCCGCTCGAAGAGGACGTGAGGCCGAACTTTAAAATATTTTTTATATTAATAAACATATATTATATAAATATTATTTATATTTTAATTATCAAAGAAACTCTCTACACATCTTATAATCAACGCGAAGGATTTTAAATTTATTAAGTTCTTAAACACAAAGACCACAAATACAATTATAAGCTCTTACTATGAAAGACTAAGAACATGTGCTAAAACACAAAGACCACAATACAATTATAAGTTTTTATGCAATCAGAAATCCTCGTTACAGTCTTGAATTAAAAAAGAAACATATGATATGTGATATATATTCCTAATGGCTCACCATGCATGTTTCAAAAGAAGTTGACGGGTTGCAATCTAATGGTAGGTCTATACCAATCTCAGAACTGCTGCAGGAGATCGACCTAGATGATTCATCCACTTCACCAATTTGTTGAATATTTATACCCCTGCGTGATAATAGAATCCTCTCCAATTTCATTGCAACTTCTCTCATTGTTGGCCGGTTTATTCCTTTCGAATTCAAACATCTCTTTGCAAGATTCGCTATAACTATAGCTTCCTCTTCATTGCAATCCCCCTTAACTTGTGCATCAAGGATATCAAAGAGTCTACCATCTTCCATCGAATCATTGAAATGTACGACTAAGCTCATTTTTTCCAGTGAATGGGTTGAGAAAATTGCCAATATTGCCACAATGGTCCGGATAATTAGGTTTTGCCAGACCAGGTGGTGATTAATTGAGCTGGTGCTGGCTGAAACATCAGCATGAATAGCAATAAAGAAATATGGGAGACAAGTTTCACAACCGGCATACTGCTTTGTTTATTTCTCCTGTTCTTCTGGTGTTCAAACAACATATGCTAGGTTTTAAGATTAAACACTTAATTTCACCTACGCATCCAGAGTCTAAGGAAGAATTAAGTGTACAGCCAGCAACATCGTAGACTTTTCTTAAACACTTTCACCTACGCATCTAAGGTAGGGTTTTCCTCGCAGCCCTCACGGCAAGATGAATCATATGCTAATATCTCCCTGTGATCTGCAAATAGTCTGATGCAACATAACAAGAAGAAGAATATATATAGAAACCAACAGAAATGAATAACTCCATATATAGATATGCGTATAGAAAAAAATATCACAAACAAATACTATGCATATAGAAAATTTCAATAAACTCTTAGTTAATTTTTTATTTAAAAAAGTAAAACAATAATTAACAGTACTATAATAATTAAAAAATAGAGGATCACACATGTTCTTGTGTTGGAAAAATTACCTGTGCATTGAAGGTAAGGGCTGCCCTCATAACCTTTTGAGCAAGAACAATTGTATGTCGAAAGACTAGTACTATTTATTAAGAAAAACATGTTGCAATACATGGTATCTTCGTTGTATGGCCAACTAATGTTATTTAGTAACCAAGCCAGCGACACAGGAACAGTACTTGGCAAATTACTGATATCTTGGGGACTTTTTATTTTGGAATCAAACCATTGTCGGTCTGCTAGGAAGACCAGTTTCTGCCCGTCACTTCCTAGCTTGTTTACCCTCTATTGACTCCATACTTGAATTGAAAACCTCAAGTAAGGAAGGAAAGCCCGTATATTGACAGCAGTCCTCACCAGAGCAATATCCATTTTCAGGTCTAATATTAGTAACAGAAATAGGTTCAACGAAAACACCAAATAAGTTTGAGATTAAAATATTATAAAAAAAAATATTAACGGGGACTAGTATATGAGTGAATCTAGTGATGGTATATTTACGAAAGGGGCAACTACCAGTGGGCACCTCTCACAAGTTAAGTGACAAGAAGTATGGTCCTTATCAGATTCTGCATAAAATTAACGACAATGCGCATCGAGTGAAGCTCCCAGCAGATATGGCCATCTCACCTACGTTCAACGTTGGTGACTTGTTCGAATATCATCCACCTGACAGGTCAATTTCTAGCATACACAACTCGAGGGCAAGTTCTTTTGAAGAAGGGGAGACTGATGCAGAACCATGTATGGAAACAAATGAAGAAGACATCACGGGATGAGTCACCAATAATGGGATCCTGCATGAAAGACCAGAATCACGCAGAATCACCACGCATGAATCTTCCCTGCACGTTCCTTTTTCTTTTATGTCCTAGTTGACTTAGGATTGCTTTTATTGCTTTTATTTCCGTTATTATTTTGATTTGCAATGTAAAGGACGTAAAGTCCTATTTTATGGGGATTTTCCTATTACCCCAATTTTCCTTTTTCGTTGTTAAGACTAGGGTCTGGTAGCTTATAAATGTAAGTGGCCAGCCACGTAGAAGGCACTTTGAATTTTGATTTTGAATACGAATTTCACACAGAGACACTGACATGTTATTTCAACTCGTGGACTCGAGTATTTCTCAGAATAGGAACAGTGTTCCTTATTCTTTCTTTTCTTACAAAAGGCTTCCGCTACGTCACAAGCCAGCGACATAGAAACAGTACTTGGCAAATTACTGATATCTTGGGGACTTTGTAATTATTTTGGAATCAAACCATTGTCGGTCTGCTAGGAAGACCAGTTTCTGCCCGTCACTTCCTTGTTTACCCTCTATTGACTCCATACTTGAATTGAAAAACTCAAGTAAGGAAGGAAAGCCCGTATCTTGACAGCAGTCCTCACCAGAGCAATCTCCATTTTCAGGTCTAACATTAGTAACAGAAATAGGTTCAACGAAAACACCAAATAAGTTTGAGATTAAAATATTATAAAAAAAAAAATATTAACGGGGACTAGTATATGAGTGAATCTCTCTCATACGGGGTACGTAAATATTAATGCTTACAATATAAGTATTATAAAATTCTTCCAAATGAAAACAACAGTCCAAAAAAACGGGAGACTTGGCACTTCTACTCAAATATGATTTTTGTTTTTTAAATGGTGAATTATGTTTGATTAATTTGTAAGAGAATCTGCGAATCGTAGCATTGACAGTAGCAGACAAAATGATTTTCTGCATAAACATTGCCACTAATTAATCAAATTGATAGATGGACAGGCAATTTAAATCAGAGTAGTTAAAAATTAATGGTGAGGACACAAGGAAAAGGTTAGCATCCAATAAGTTGAGAATGAATTAGGAGGCTTAACCTAATAGTTAGCCAATCCTTTCTATATATATGTGTAGGGCAACATACAATAGTAATGGTGGAGATTACCACATAATAAAGAGATTACAATATTTCCTATTTAATTACATGCTATAATACGCCCCCTCAAGCTGAGGGTGGAGAATCAATCCGAAGCTTGAACCTGAAAGCCGTAAATGAAGGAGCCGGAAGTGGCTTAGTGAAAACATCGGCAAGTTGATCCTTGGAGGAAATAAACCGGATCTGAATCTCTTTCTTCGCAACTCTATCTCGGACAAAATGATAATCAATCTCAATATGTTTTGTGCGAGCATGAAAGACAGGGTTTGCAGACAAGTATGTGGCGCCAAGGTTATCACACCAAATGATAGGAGCATAGGTGGTCGGAATCTGAAGGTCTGTTAATAAGTATTGAAGCCAAATAACTTCAGCCGTGCCATCTCGCTAAGGCCTTATATTCAGCTTCCGTCGAAGACCGAGCAACAAGGCAGTTGCTTACCCGATTTCCATGAAATCGGCGTCTCGACCAAAGAGCACAAGGTAACCACCCGTAGATTTCCCGTCCTCAATACTACCCGCCCAATCTGCATCAGCAAATCCATGTAAAGCAAAAAGAAGAGCCGCGAGTAATGTGTAAACCATGTGATGTCAGTACCACGAAGATAACGCAAGATGCATTTCACTGCAGCCCCAATGAGATTCTCGTAGGAGCATGCATAAACCGACATACCCGGGTTAACAGCAAAGCGTATATCCGGACGTGTGAAAGTGAGATATTGAAGAGCACCAACCAATTGCCGAAAAACGAGTAGCATCAGGGAAACAAAGAATCTGGCATAATGGTGGCTTTGGATGCCGAAATAGGGGTGTCAACAGGGTTTACAAGATAACATACCAAACTCGCGTGAGAATGTCAAGTGTATACTTATGTTGACAAAGCATAAGTCCCATATTAGTAGTCCGAACTTCAACCCCCCAAAAAAATAATGAACATCACCCAAGTCTCGAAGTTTAAATTCCGAGCTCAATAACCGAATTAGGCGTTGCAAAGAAAACAAAGCATTATTACCCGTAGCGTGATATCATCAACATAAACCAAGAGATAGCAAATGTCGCTACCAACTGAGAAGATAAACAATGAGGTGTCCACTTTAGAAGCACGAAAACCAATGGACAATAAGAAGTCATTCAGACACGTGTACCATGCTCGTGGAGCCTGTTTTAAGCCATATAAAGACTTATGCAATCGACATACATGACTCGGGAGAGCAGAATCAACAAAACCTGGAGGTTGTTTCATGTAAACTTCTTCATCAAGTACGCCATTAAGGAAGGCATTATGAATGTCAAGCTGATGAATTTTCCAACCACTCGAAACTGCAATGGAGAAAACCAAGAGTACCGTTGCCTGTTTGATAACAGGACTAAAAGTTTCTGAGTAATCAATACCTTCCTGCTGAGTGAAGCCCCTTGCCACCAGGCGTGCCTTATACCTCTCAATACTACCATCAGATTTGCGTTTAATTTTGTAGACCCATCGGCTACCAACAACATTCATGGATGGATGAAACGGCACCAAAGTCCATGTGCTGTTTGCGCGGAGTGCCTGAATTTCCTCACGCATTGCATTATACCAAGCCTCATATCTGTTTGCATCATTAAAAACAAGTGGCTCATGTGAGGGAGGAGTATCTACCCGACGAAAGGTGTCTGAAGAGGAGGCTGCCGTGGTGATCAATGCTGTCTTTGGTCGTCTCTGACGAAGAACCATGGGGTGTTTAGAGACAAACTGGGACAAGGAGCAAGCAGCACTGCACTGGAGTGTGCTGAAGAGGATAAGATGAGAGATCAACACAAAGCTTTAGACCAGGAGGTGAACTCGGGGGGAGCTCGGCTGCACCGCAGGTGGTGGTGAACCCGCTGTCGGGCCGGTTTCGACCGAGAGTGTGTCGCTTCCCCGAAACCCCGCACATCCGAACCTCGTTCTCGCACAAAAAATCGTGGAACGACAAGCATGTGGTGATAGTATGGCAAAGTGCGGGATGGTGAAGCGTGGTCGATGAAACAACGGGCAAAGGTGGGTTGGTATTTCCGGTGATTTGGGTATGGGTAGGCAAGTATGGAGGAGGTTGCAATGATGGAAGGTAGGTAGGTGTAGTGGATGGTATCGGGCAGTTGTTACCTGCTCGGATTTCCTAAAAGGGAAGACACTTTCATGAAAACGAACATGACGGGATATATAGATACGATCGGACTCTAAATCAAGACAAATGATATCCAAGATGAGACGAGCTATAACCTAAGAACACACATGGAGAAGACCGAAAATCTAATTTATGAGCATGATATGGACGTAAAAATGGGAAACAAAGACACCCAAAAAATACGGAGAAAATTATAATCGGGAGTGCGATCAAACAAGCATGCATAAGGAGATTTATTTTGGAGGACAAGAGTAGGCATGCGATTAATAAGATAAACTGATGATTCCATAGCATGATTCCAATAGCGCAATGGAGCATGACACTGGCCTAGAAGGGTTAGACCCAGCTCGACAATATGCCTATGACGACGTTCAACCGTGCCATTTTTGTTCATGAGTATGAGGGCAAATGAGGCGATGGTGAATACCAATGGTTTCAAAAAAATTTATTTAATTTGCGATATTCACCACCCCCAATCAGCTTTGAACAGATTTAATTTTACGAGAAAACCCGACGCTCAACAAGAGTTTGAAAACGTTGAAACGTGGAAAATACATCAGATTTCGCAACAAGGGGATAATACCAGATATATTTAGTGTGCGCATCAACAAATATAATGAAATAACGAAAACCATCAGAGGAAAGCATAGGAGCAGGTCCCCAAACATCACTAAAAATTAATTCAAGTGGATTTGATGTTTTGTGACCCGTCGGTCTTAATGACAAACGGGACGATTTTCCTAAGGGACATGCTTGACATTGAGTAAACGATTGTCTAGACGTACAAACAATTTTATTTTCGGAAACTAATAAATTCAAAATGCGAGGAGTTGGATGACCTAAACGACGATGCCACAAGTCGGCAGTCGCGGAAATGCAAGAAGACAAATATGCTTGAGGAATTGACGTAGCTGAAGACTCCGAGAGGACATAAAGACCATCATGACTCCGACCGGAAAGAAGAACTTCCTTGGTGACGAGATCCTTCACATAAAACACAGAATCGTGAAATTCAAAATAAACATGATTATCACGACAGAATTTCTGAGCAGATAACAACGGTTTGGTAATGTGAGGTACGCGAAGAACATTAGTCAATGTAAACATGCGTTTTGGGGAATGTAAAATAGAACGTCCCAACATGGGATATGACAAGGGCCTTACCATCACCAACATGCAAGAAATCGTTACCAAGATAAGGTGCGGAATCGGTTAGAGTTGCAAGGTCCGTGTTACGTGTTGATTCGCGCCGGTGTCCGGAACCCAATTGGTAGCAGCCGAATCATGTGCAACGGCAAGATGAGCAGATGGCTGCTGTGTGCTGCCACGAAAAATTAGAGCATTGAAGAGCTGAATGGCCAAAATTAGAGCACAATTGACAGCGCACATGCCGCTGTCCGCACTCACCCCCGGGTTCGGCCTCGAAGTCCGCTGGAGTTGCGCGGTGCCGCCGCCATGAATTGGCAGCAGATTGGCCCCCTGCTTTTGGCTTGAAAATCTGTTGTAATTGGGACGCCAATTACCTCTATAACGCCCCTGTTTCGGTTGTTATTAACCATGACATGGTTGGCTGAGTTTTGTGGCGTTGGCAGCAAAGTGGTGGCTGCCGCGGCGGAGGTGAGGATGGAGCGCCGAGAGCCATTGAATGGAACGAATTTTTTGTGCAAAAATTCGTGAGTGAGCAGTGGTCGTGAAGATCGAGCATAGGAGAGAGGTTCAGCCTTGGTTATGAGGCTAGTAACCAAGTCTTTGAACTCACCGCGAAGACCACGAAACATATAGAGATTGAAGTCTTCAAGGGACATAGGACGTCCCCGCAGCTAGCCCAATTGGCCAAACAATGCTTTGGCTTGCTGCATATACATGCTAACCGAGGCATCACCTTGCCTAAGGTCTTGAAAGGAGCCATGAAGTTGCATGATGCGAGAATTAGAGGGAGAGGCAAGGGCCTTCTCAAGAGTTCGCCAAACACAATGCGAAGTGGAACAATCAACCACAAGGTGCAGCACATCAACGGAAAGAGAGGAGAGGAGGGCACTCAAAATGAGTTGGTCTTGTTGCTTCCAACGAAGAAAGGAAGGGCTAATGGCAGAAGAAGTTGCATCCGTAGCGTCAAGCGAGTGAGCTGGAGGGCACGGCAAGGAGCCGTCAACAAAGTGAAAAACACCTTGACCAAGGAGATATGGCTTCATTTGCATTCTCCAATAAAGATAATTGGTGTTCGTAAGCTTCAACGAAACAATTTGATGAGTGTTTGATAGGGGAACCATTGCTGAATTTTGTGTTCCCATGAGAGGCAAAGGAGAGGAAGAAGAGTCAAACACATTCTCCACATGTGGAGGAAGCTCTCGGCCAGCAGGAGGAGCATGGCTGGCCGGTGATGAGTCAGCGCCGGTGGAAGGGAAGGTGGCAGCAGCGGCGGCAGCAGAGGAAGCCATGGGGAGGAAGAGATTAGGGCCGGCTGTGGGAGAGAAAAAAGAGTCCTAATGGAATAGGGCTCTGATACCAAGTTGAGAATGAATTAGGAGGCTTAACCTAATAGTTAGCCAATCCTTTCTATATATATGTGTAGGGCAACATACAATAGTAATGGTGGAGATTACCACATAATAAAGAGATTACAATATTTCCTATTTAATTACATGCTATAATACAATAATAACACAGAAGTCTTAAGCATTCCATCTTTAAGCTCGGCGCTGCCATTTTCAGACATAAAATAACTTTGAAGGGATGTCACTGATGTTGTTATATTATGAAGACAGCTTTCATGGCAGATTCCAAAGAACAAGGCAACGCCCTCAAGTCTCAGCTACTTGTGGAAGAATCCTATCCCACCCCGCTCTTCAAAGGGTATAGTCTCTCTTAATGTTTAAAGAAAAAAGAAAATGTCTCCTGCAAATAAAGGTAGCTTGCACGCTAAGAGTCACTCAGTGGCCTGTAAAATAATCGATTGTTATTTTTGTGACGTGTACATGCTGATTAATTCTCTACAAATAACTGAAACCAGATCCCAACTCTTACCTACCCTTGACAGTTTCACAGTAAAAACATAATATAAAATCATATATATATAATAAATGATATCATTCTCTTTTGTTATAAATTTCAGCTTTGTAATACGTAAACCTAGATGGCCAGGAACCATGCACAAATTCTCTTCTAACTCCTGATATTGCTATTCTGAAACTGCACGCCGTTTCGATGCAAGGTTATATAGTAGAAAGAAAGATCCAGGAAACCATCCGAATGCCTGTGGAGACTAACCATCTGAATGCCTGTGGAGACTTCAAAAAACCGTTCTGGCCGGCTTGAACAACTAGAAAAAGAAAAAATGAATGGCCATCAGCGAAAATGACCATAACTGCCATATCATGATCAAACGAGCGAGGAACATGTTAGCTGCTTGTTAGCTGCTGGATAAGTTTTGGTAGAATTTTTGGTAGGATTAGATTCTGGCAATTGAAGGTGTCAGGGCCTCCACTGAATTTTTAATATTCAATCGGGAAAATACTTGTTATCTATTAATTGAAATGCTGAGCCATAAATAGGCGAGAAATACAAGTTAAATAACTACCCACTACTTACTTAACTCCCCACATCAGATAACCCCCCATTACAATAAAACTGAAATGCATAAATTAAATAACAATCCTTATACTAGAATGAATTGCATCCCAGCCCCTAAGGTAAATAATAATTAACTTCTGCCCCATTATAAAAGCACACAAACCCTAATTCATTTTAAGAAAATTCCCTTCTCTTGCGGCGCCCTTCTCTTGCGGCGTGTAACAGAACATATGTGAGTCATGGTGGCGGGATTTGTTTTCCTTTATCCATTGCATCAACTGGGTCCACACCAATCAGTGCTCAAAAATTTAATGTGGTGGGTGCCTTGTCAATTGCTAAAGCCTAAATAGCAAACAGGTACAGTGATAGAAATATGAAAAAAAACTTTTAAAAAAAAAGAGTAAAAAATACTTGAAATTGACTGCGCGAAAGCACCTCTACTATGGCCTGCAATGCCAACCCTGCTTAAATTTGGTTTGACACTGGCTCTAAAACAGAAAATCCAATATCTTTATGATCAATATCATCACCATGAAAGCAAAACATTTGCGTTACTGCATGTAGTTTTTTATTCCACTTTTTAAACCACATCTGTTTACTGTAGTAACAGTTGCAATAGCAGAAGAGAAGACATGGCTACTGTTTTAGTATACCTTAAAGCCCTCTAAACCTTTTGTCTGATGATCTTCAAAGTGGTTACTTTTTTTCTTATTTTGAAATCCATTAAAATAATATATTTTTTTGAGGAGAAAAACAAAACAAGATATAGTTTTTTTTGCGTCCGTTTTTATGGCCTGCGTTCTATGAGAATCGAGAGAACAGTCCTGTCACCTCGTAGTGGATACTCCACTTGTGGGCTGACTTTTTTGAATAGTGGGCTTGAGGCCCGTCTAGTAATTCTTTGGTGGGCGAAGAATGTCTCGGGCCAGTTTGGACAGTGACGTGGACGGACAGGTGGAACCAACCGTGGCAAAAAGTTCCAGCAAAACTCACCACCCACCTTGCTGCGAAGATACACACAACCATGGCGGGCAAAAGTCGTTGACTAATCTTATTATTAGATAAAATTTAATGAGATTCTTCGCTGTATTAGCTGTCAAGCATAAAACTTCTTCTTAATATGGAACACATAAAACATTCCCCCCCTTCAAAATTCGAGTTTGGAAAGGAACGACAAAAGGTAATTTTCATAAACACTCTGAGCTCTCTCCAAAATCCTATAAAAAAAAAATCATAATTTTTTTAATTTAGATTGCCACTGTTCCTTTGCCTTTGACTGCAAGATATACTCCATTTCCAATTCGTACTTTAGAAATGGCAGTTCTGTCAAGCTCTGTAAAGAGCTTTTGTTCATAAGTCATATGACTTGTACATCCACTGTCGATTAACCATCCTTCTGTGGAGCTATTGGCAGCAAAACATGATGCTACAAACAGCTGCTCATCTTGAAATTGTTCAACAGCAATCTTGACTTCTCCTGGTTGCTGTTGAGATTTGCATATTCTTTCCACATATCCTAACTAACCACACTTGTGACATTTTATATGTGGTCTCCACCAACACCTTTTTTGTGGATGATTGGTTTTTTTTGTAGAAAGGACATGGTGGAAAAGTGGTGTTATTACTGTTGTTTCTGGTGTTGTTTGGCTTCATCTTTGTCTGTGATATGGCCTGGAATGCATCCTCCACAAATCCTTCTTGCCTCATGAATCTTCTTTGTTCCTGAGCTTGCAATGCATTCAACAATTCTGCCAAGGTAATACTTGAAATTTCTTTTGAGTTTTCTAATGATGATATTATAACTTCAAATCTTTCAGGGACTGTTACAAGAATTTTCTAAACCATTCTAGAGTCGGAAAAATCAGTACCAAGCAGCCTTACTCTGTTAACTATATCAAGGAGTCTATCATAATACTCCTTGATAGTTTCTGACTCCTTCATTCGCTACATCTCAAACTCTCTAATTAGATTCAACACTTGCATTCCCTTGACACATTCATTTCCTTATTACTCCTTTTTCAAGAAATTCCAGATTTCAGATGTTGTCTTCAATGTCATAATTCTAGTGAAGATTGCAGATGAAACTGCTACAAATAAGTTAGCTTTTGTCTTTGATTTCCTTTGCTTCATTTCCTTATGATTTTTTATTTGAGCCATGGTTGGGTTGTCAAGCAAAAGAGGCACTTCGTAAGTGTTTTCAACAGCTTCCCACTGATCATTGGCATCTAGATAGGCTTCCATTCGAACAGCCCACATTTGATAGTTCATTCCTTCAAATACTGGAGGTGCTATTGCATTCATTGAAGCTCCAGGATTCATTGTATATTGGTTGTAGGTTTTTTGTTTAGATAAGGGAGATGGTAGGTGTTTTAGGGTAAGTGTTTGAAGGTGGATGTTTAGGCTCACTCAACCTCACAGTTTTCTCAAGGATCTTTAGCTCTGATACCCCCACCTACAACCTCACAGGTTGTAGGTTTTGTGAACAAAACTGAAACTTTTTTTTTCTGTTTAATATGTTTTAACTCATTTTCTTTTTACAAAAAAATTTCCCTAATAAAATGATAATACACCTTTACGTGTTTAGTTCTTGCACGAAAAATTGGATTTTCAGCCAAACATATTGTCAATTAGTTGTCGCAATACAAGGAAATTGCATCATTTGTCGGCTAACAAATGCCCTTCAACAATCATGTGAGCCAAGTGCTTTCTTATGTTTCCATTATTGTTGTTTGGTACTCTACTTCAATTGTTAATAAGATTCAATAGGTTTCCTTTTGCTACACCAATATATTGTTCCTCACCTAAGCATAAAAAATACCCAGTAATTGGGAATTAAGGTGCAAGTGTTGATTTAACCGAGACTGAAAACTTGAGGGACCGGACTGTTAAGGAACCGTCTCACCTAAAACCTTAAGCTTGTAAGTGAGGCCCCATAATATGTTTATATTATTCTCTAACACGGACCACTTAATTGAATTTTCTATATAGTAATTTGCGTGTTGAAGGTGATGCATTGATAAATAAACAATTCATGGTGTTGCTGTGCTCATAGCACTAACGGGTTGTTTTTCATTTTCTTCTAAAAAGTATTGATTCCATTAAAGGAATTAAATATAAAAAAGTATTGGATAAAGGGCAACGGTAGGCATTGAGCACATTTTTTACCAGATTAAGAGTGTGTTTGGCATTGCTTTTGCTTTTGCGATTGAGATTGAAAAAAAGTAGTTTCAAAAAATCGTTTTTACTGTGGTTCAAAATAAGCAGTGAAGTGTTTGGTTAAAACTGTGGTTGAGTTGGAGGTTGAAAAAAAAGCAGTTTTGGGTGTTTGGTTACCAAGCTTTTCATATTGCTTTTAACTTGTGAAATTACTTTAAAGGGTATATATATATATATATAATTTTTTAAAATATTGTAAATTTAATAATTATAATAATATAATGTAATTAATAATTTATGAAAAAACAAATATTATTTTTTATTCTCCCATCAAACTACTTGCAATTTCATCACGAACAAATATTTCCCTTCCATTAAGACTGATCTGTATCTACACATTTTTTTTATTTTTTTAAAAATATATATTTTAAAAAACGGGCTGGGCCGAGGGCAGCCCAACCAAATTGGGCCTAAGCCCAACTTTGCTGGACTTGGGTTGGGCCGATTGCAGCCCAGCCCAAGTCCAGCTTAAAAACAAGCTTGAGGTGAAACGGTGCGCTGCACTGTTCACGTCTTCTTCGCGTGACAGTACAACGCACCTGTGCACGTGAATTAATTCACGTGCACAGTAGCTTTCGACTGACCACCAAGATAGCTTCAACGGATGATACCGACGGGTAGAGGAGACCGAGGTGGTTCTTCCTATGGTGGTGGTGGCGTTTGAAATGATGGCCGAAGGCAGCGTTTGAAGGTTGCGGTACTGTTCACCGACCACGACGAGAGCTTCAACGGACGATGCTGATGGGTAGAGGAGGCTTAGGTGGTTCTTCCTGTGGTGGTTTCGTCGTAAATGGTGGCCTGTGGCGTCCGGAGTCAGCGATGAAAGGTTTGTTGACATATAATGTCATACTTGTATGCTTTATATATTTTGATGATAACAATAAAAAGAAAATGGACTAATAATATGCTTGGATGAGATTAAGTTATAAACAGGTATTATACAAAGAATACATCAACAAGCATAATGGATTACACGAAGAAATCACTCCAGGAAGTCCAAGATGCAAGCAAGTGAAGACTTAGAATAAGTTTTCATTTTAGTGCTTAATGTAAATCTCAATTTCTAACTTGATAGCACAAATTAAAATGAGCTCACACACTTCACATTGCATGCATTAAAAGGGTTTGATGATTATAGGTTTAAGTCATAATCAATCGGTTCAAGAAATTCAGAAAAGAAAATTTGTCAAAATAGGGTTTCTGCATGAACCGGTCGACCGCTTGGGTTACCAAGTGAAACGGTCGACCGCTTGGAAGACAAATTGCTTTTCGAACTGAACCGGTCGACTGCTTGATTTATCCGTTGTGAACCGGTCGACCGTTTGAGATGACAGTTGCACTAAAACGGCTAGAAACGGCTAGTTTCTCTTTGAAACTTATAAATAGGCCTCTTAATTGCAAAATTAAGAAGAGAAATTTTTATATATCTGATATTGAGGCAATTAGTAGTGCATAAACACCTTCATATCATCAATCCTCATTAATACTCAAATTTGTGTTTAAATCTTCATATCCTAACACAAAGAGTATTAAATCTCATTCTCACTACACTTAAACACCTTCAAATATTCTAAGTGCTATTAAGTGAGATAAAGAGATCATAGATCTTAATTTGTAATATCCACACTATTGAGAGTGTATTGTTGTATTACAAAAACAATCCTTGTAAAACTCTTGAGAGTTGAGTATAAAACTCTTGATATTGGTGAGGGAACATCACCAAGGAAAAATCTTGAAGAGGGTACATCTTCAAGTGGGAAAAAGGAAAATCTTGAAGAGGGCATATCTTCAAGTGGTGTAAAAGTCTTGGTGTGGATTCATCAAGCGGGAATTGTAATCTTGTTACTTGGACTAGTAAGAGAATACAATACTCAAGTACGGGTTGGTACTTGAGCTGTGGATGTAGGCTTGCCGAACCACGTTAAAAACCGAGTTAGCAATCTCTCTCTCTTATCTCTTTGCTTTAAAGTAATTAATTTTAAAATTGCATTAATTATTGTATTTACACCTAATCCCCCCCCCGTAGGTGCATAGTTGCCTTAATCCTTAAATAACAATTGGTATCAGAGCTTAGTTCTCAGTTATTAAGTTTGCTTAAACTTTGAGTAGAATGGCAACTACAAGCTATAATCTCCAAAATGAAGGTGCTTCAACATCTAGACCACCATTTTTTGATGGTAATGACTATGCCTATTGGAAAGCTAGAATGACAATATATCTTCAATCTATAGATTTCGATTTATGGCTTTCTATTGAAAATGGACCTCATAGACCACTTAAAACCGAAAATGGTATTGAGATTCCGAAAAGCATGATAGAATATACTGACCTAGATAAAAGATTACTTTCTATGGATGCTAAAGCAATGAACACTTTATATTGTGCATTAAATAGAAGTGAATTTAATAGAATATCTTCTTGTAAAAATGCTAGGGATATATGGCATGCTTTAGAAGTAACTCACGAAGGAACTAATCAAGTTAAAGAATCAAAAATTGATATGTTAGTTCATCAGTATGAGTTATTCAAAATGTTGCAAAATGAATCCATAACAAGTATGTTTACTCGTATGACTAGCATTACAAATAGTTTACATGCTCTTGGTAGAACTTACACAAATGCAGATATTGTAAGTAAGATTCTCAGATCTCTACCGAAAGCTTGGGAAGCTAAAGTGACAGCAATACGAGAAGCCAAAGATCTCACAAAATTACCATTAGAGGAGCTCATCGGTTCTCTAATGACTCACGAGATAACTATGGATAAACAAGATCAAGAAGAAAGGCCAAAGAAAAACTTGGCATTTAAAACTGTTCATCAAATTGAAAGCGATGATAATGATGATGATGAAGACAGTCACGACGATCTTGAAGAAGATGTAGCATTGATCACAAGACAGTTTCAAAACTTCCTTAGAAAGAAAAATGACAAGAGAAAGTTCTCGAACTTCAAAAAAGGAGGGAAACAAAGGAGAATCAAGTAAAGAAACTCCAAGATGCTACAAATGCAACAAGTTGGGACATATCAAAACCGATTGTCCCCTTCTTCAAACAAAGAAGAAAAAATCGCTTTCAAAAGAAAGCTTTGAAAGCAACATGGAGCGATGACTCGGACTCAAGCTCCAGATGATGAAGAAGAACATGTGGCTAACATGTGTTTCATGGCAATCGAAAGTGAAAATGAGGTACTATCTTCGGATGATGAATCCGATCCTTCTTATATTGAATTACATGAACAACTTGAAAATCTGTATGTAGAATATAAGAAATTAGGTTCAAAATATAGTACCCTAAAAAGAAATCATGTATGCATAATTGAAGAAAAAGAATTACTAGAAAAGAAAGTATGTGATTTGAATGACAAGAGTAGTAAGACTAATCAACTTGAAGAAGATAATAAATCCTTAAAAGAAAAAGTTGATGAGTTGAATGTAATTATCGCAAAATTCACACAAGGCTCAAAAAATTTTGAGAAAATGCTTTCGAGCCGTAGAAGTATGTTTAACAAAGGAGGATTAGGTTATAAACCTAATAAAAACCAAAAAATACTTAAAGAACTACTTTGTTAAAGCTAAACAATCTTATGATCCAAGTCATACATGCAATTATCAGAGAAAATCAGGGACATTTGATTTATGCATGTCCTATGAAGAAAAAATAAGACTGTTAAAATGATTTGGGTTCCAAAAGGAACCACCCCTAACCAAAAAGGACCCAAGAAGGTATGGGTACCAAAATCCTCATCTTGATTCTGCTTTTGTAGGAACCAAGGGAACATGGGGGAGTGGTTTTTTGGATAGTGCTTGTTCAAGACACATGACCGGAGACGGCACTCTTTTTTTCAAGCCTTACCAAAACTAAAGGAGGAAAAGTGACTTTTGGGGGACAACTCAAAAGGGAAAATTGTTGGAATTGGTAACATTGGAGGTATGTCTTCACCCTCCATTGAAAATGTATTTCTTGTTGATAGTCTTAAACATAACTTGCTTAGTATAAGTCAATTATGTGACAAAGGCTATAAAATCATTTTTTGATCATACATGTTGCTTAATACTTGAAAATGATAAAATTATCTTTATCGGTAATAGAATTGGAAACGTCTATAAAATCAAAATAGATACATGTGTGAGTATTGAAAGTTGTCTTGTTGCTAGTATAAATGATAGTTTTCTATGGCATAGAAGACTAGGTCACATAAGCATGGACATCCTTTCAAAATTAGCTAAAAATGATTTAGTTAAAGGTCTTCCTCATATTGCATATAAAAAGGAAAAGCTATGTGACGCTTGCCAAATGGGCAAACAAGTTAAAACGTCTTTTAAAAGTAAGAATCACATATCAACCGAAAGACCTTTAGAATTACTTCATATAGATCTATTTGGACCAACTAGAACAAGAAGTTTAAGTGGTAATAGATATGTGTTTGTAATCGTTGATGACTTTACTAGGTATACATGGGTTATATTTTTGAAATCAAAAGATGAAACCTTTTATGAATTTGTAAAGTTTTCAAAGAAAATCGAAAACGAGAAAGGATTTTCTATAATAAACATAAGGAGCGATCATGGTGGTGAATTCATAAGTGATTTATTTGAAACGTTTTGTGAAGAAAAAGGATACCACCACAATTTTTCAACGCCTAGAACTCCCCAACAAAATGGGGTTGTGGAAAGGAAAAATCGGTCTCTTCAAGAAATGGCAAGAACAATGATAAATGAATTTAACACCCCGAAATATTTTTGGGCGGAAGCCGTAAACACTTCTTGCTATGTTTTAAACCGTGTTACTTTGAGACCTGAGTTGAAAAAGACTCCTTATGAGCTTTGGAAAGGGAGGAAGCCCAACATCTCTTATTTTAAAGTCTTTGGTTCAAAATGTTTTATTCTAAACACTAAAGACAACCTTGATAAATTTGATTCAAAATCCGATGTTGGAATTTTTCTTGGATACTCCTCCTCTAGCAAGGCTTACAGAGTATACAATAATAGAACACTTTGTCTTGAGGAATCCATGCATGTCGCTTTTGAGGAAACTCAAAATGACAAAATTGTTGAGATTCTAGATGACTTAAATGAAAGTGTTCAAAATTTGAATCTTAATGATAAAAACCCAAAGGAGTCATCAAATGAAGACATGAACAAGGACCAACCAAGCTCAAGCAATCAACAAGAGTTGGTAAGTAACTCCTTTGAGCCGCCAAAGGAGCTAAGGTATGTAAGTTCTCATCCTCCGTATTTAATTATTGGTAATCCTTTTGAGGGAACTAAAACTAGAGCATCCCTTAGAAACATTAGTGGGCATTATGCATTTGTTTATCAAATAGAACCTAAAACCTTTCTTGAAGCCGAAAAATGATGAAAAATGGATTTTAGCCATGCAAGATGAGCTAAATCAGTTTGAGAGAAATGATGTTTGGGAACTAGTCCCTAGGCCAAAAGATTTATCAATAATTGGTACTAAATGGGTCTTTAGAAACAAAATTGATGAACATGGGACTATTGTTAGAAACAAAGCAAGACTAGTTGCTAAAGGTTATAATCAAGAAGAAGGAATAGATTATGAAGAAACCTTTGCACCAATGGCTAGACTTGAATCTATAAGAATGCTATTAGCCTATGCATGTCATGCCAATTTTACGCTCTTCCAAATGGATGTTAAAAGTGCATTTTTAAATGGCTTTATAATGGAAGAAGTATATGTTGAACAACCTCAAGGCTTTGAAAATTTTGAATTTCCTAATCATGTTGTATGGTTTAAAACAAGCACCTAGGGCATGGTATGATAGATTAAAAACATTTCTTATTGAAAATGATTTTAACATTGGCAAAATTGACACCACCCTTTTTACGAAAAGAAAAGGAAAAGATATCCTTATTGTACAAATCTATGTTGATGATATAATTTTTGGTGCTACTAACGAATCTCTGTGTAAGGAATTTGCAAAATGCATGCAAGAGGAATTTGAAATGAGCATGATGGGAGAATTAAATTTCTTCCTTGGATTGCAAATTAAGCAAACAAGAGATGGCATCTTCATCAACCAAAGCAAGTACACCAAGGATCTTCTGAAAAGATTTGGGATGGAACATGTCAAAGATGCCGACACACCCATGGGGACATCTATTAAGCTTGATATGGACGAAAAAGGTAAAACCGTAGACATCACCAAATATCGAGGTATGATCGGTTCTCTTTTATATTTAACCGCAAGTAGACCCGATATTATGTTTAGTGTATGTTTATGTGCACGATTTCAAGCATGTCCAAAAAGAATCCCATGTTAGTGCAAGAAAAAAGAATTTTTCGTTACTTGCATGGTACAATTGATTTAGGGTTGTGGTATCCGAAGGGAAGTGAAATGAGTTTAATCAGTTATTCGGATGCAGATTTTGCGGGTTGTAAAATTGATAGGAAAAGTACTAGTGGAACTTGTCATTTTCTAGGATCATCACTAGTATCATGGGCAAGTAAGAAACAAAACTCGGTAGCCCTATCGACAACTGAAGCAGAATATATTGCGGCAGGTAGTTGTTGTGCACAAGTATTATGGATGAAACAAACTCTGGAGGATTATAGACTTAGGTTTGAAAATACTCCGATTAAATGTGATAATACAAGTGCAATTTGCCTATCTAAAAATCCTATTCAACACTCTCGTACAAAACACATAGAAGTAAGACATCACTTCTTAAGGGATCATATTGCAAAAGGAGATATTGTACTTGAGTTTATAGGTACAGTAACATCAACTTGCGTGATATTTTTTACAAAACCCTTAGGAAAAGATCGCTTTGCGAAATAAGAAGGAACCTAGGGTTTATCCATGCAAATGATGTTTGAATTATGTATACATCAATGGTTATAAGTTGGATTTATTTGATGTTAAAATGTATACACTTGAAGCATAAGAAATTTGTTCAAAACAAATTTTAGGGAATTTAAAAATTCTGGGATGAACCGGTCGACCGGTTCATCAAGAGCAAGCCCAACCGGTCGACTGGTTGAGGTAGAAAAACAGAGGATGGCTACTGGAATTTTTTTAAAATTTCGGAGGAAAATGTTTCTGAGAATGATTTTTGGACATGAAGGGTATTTTGAAGTTTAAATCAAGATTTTAAAGTCAAAATGCAAAAATTTCCATTTTTGCATGGACCGGTCGACCAGTTGAGCCAGAGGAACAGTAGCCTTGGCTACTGCCGAAAATTAGCACTTTTAGCCCCTTGATTTCTTTGCCTTTTGGACATAATTTTTACATGAAAAGGCTACATTTTGAGTGCAAAGAAAAGTTCAAAAGAGAAATTTGGAAAATTCTCATCTTGGGAGTCAACCGGTCGACCGGTTGAAATTATCCCAAGGCAACCGGTCGACCGGTTGCTCGATAGTATAAATACTATCTAGGGTTTCAGAAAACAGAAAACGGGAGAAAATCAAAATTCCGAAAACCCTAACTCAAATCCTCTCAAAAATCACTCAAAATCAAAACACCCAAAGCCTAATTGAAGTCAATGGCACCCAAGAAACGCTTGAGGAGGACTGAATCAAGGAGCAAACAAGCCAATGATCCTACTTCCTCATCAGGTGACAATGTTCAAAGGTTTTTAAGTAATTTCTCAAATAGAGCTATTTGTGTAGAAAGAGGTTTAGGCAATGATTTGTCTGCTTTAGGTATAGATACTCTATTTGCTGAAATGGGTTGGTACTCATTATATGAATATAAGAAACCTACATACCCTAAGTTGATGAGGATGTTCTTTGCTAATATGAGGGTTAATGTAGAACCAAGGATAATTAGTACTCTTCAAGAAAATCCCATTGAGTTTAATTGAGCTGTATTAGCTGACATTTTGGGTATATCTAATGATGGTCCACGAGTTTTTGACATTAAAATAATTCCGACCATTGAGGGGTTTATCTATGATTATGCTGTTGCATTGCACACTGGGAATATTGAATTTGCTCTAGGTGCTAAGATAAAGAGTCAGGATCTTCTGTTAAGACCTAGACTACTTCATAGGATTATTGCTCACAACATCTTGCCCAAAAAGGGGCATTATGATGAAGTTACCTTTATGGAGTTATGTTTAATTGATTGTATGATTCAGAGAAGGCCAATAAACGTTCCCTATATCATGATTAGGAATATGATCTTAGCATACGATCAAAAACAAAAGGCTCTACCATATGGTCAAGTGTTTACCACTATTTTTGAGCACTTTGATATCTTGCCGACTGTGTACGGATAAGAAACCGTACTCGGATAAGACGGAGATTGATAACACCACTCTCACTAGAATGAAATATGTGCTTAATGAGAATGGTGAGTGGATTCAAGGGCACCAAGAGGGTGCACATGCCGAGGAAGAGCATGTAAGTGCTCGAAGAGGAGGAGAATGTGGCCGAGGATCGGGGTGAGGATGAGTTCACAAATTTATTTGAGTCACCACCTCCGGCTTCCTCGCCAGATGAGCCATCTGCGAGTGGCTGGTCGTATAGGATGGAGAGTCGTCTCACGCACATTGAGGCGAATATGCGATACATGAGAGACTCTCACGAGGCTTTTCAGATAGAGATGCGGACTGATATGCAGGAGATGAAGGAGATGATGGCTTCACTTCTCTCACGATACCCACCTCCTTAGAGATTTTGTATCATGCATCTCATTTTATTGTGTTTATGCTTTTTATTTTGGATATATGTTGTTATTGAATATTATGTTTTTATTTATCTACAATGTTAATTTTCTTTTTGTTGATGCCAAAGGGGGAGAGAATATGAAAATATACATATGCATCAATAATGGGGGAGAAAAATATGAGAATATGGAAAAATTTATATGCATATATTTAGGGGGAGAACAATGATTTTTTCTTGAAATTGCATATGATATTTGTACTTAGATTAAATTGCTAAAAATGTTTAATGCCTCTTATATATTGCATTACAAAATATAGGGGGAGACTCAATTTTTTTTATCTAAGTTTTTTTGTTTATTGTCATCATCAAAAAGGGGGAGATTGTTGACATATAATGTCATACTTGTATGCTTTATATATTTTGATGATAACAATAAAAAGAAAATGGACTAATAATATGCTTGGATGAGATTAAGTTATAAACAGGCATTATACAAAGAATACATCAACAAGCATAATGGATTACACGAATAAATCACTCCAGGAAGTCCAAGATGCAAGCAAGTGAAGACTTAGAATAAGTTTTCATTTTAGTGCTTAATGTAAATCTCAATTTCTAACTTGATAGCACAAATTAAAATGAGCTCACACACTTCACATTGCATGCATTAAAAGGGTTTGATGATTATAGGTTTAAGTCATAATCAATCGGTTCAAGAAATTCAGAAAAGAAAATTTGTCAAAATAGGGTTTCTGCATGAACCGGTCGACCGCTTGGGTTACCAAGTGAAACGGTCGGCCGCTTGGAAGACAAATTGCTTTTCGAACTGAACCGGTCGACTGCTTGATTTATCCGTTGTGAACCGGTCGACCGTTTGAGATGACAGTTGCACTAAAACGGCTAGAAACGGCTAGTTTCTCTTTGAAACTTATAAATAGGCCTCTTAATTGCAAAATTAAGAAGAGAAATTTTTTATATATCCGATATTGAGGCAATTAGTAGTGCATAAACACCTTCATATCATCAATCCTCATTAATACTCAAATTTGTGTTTAAATCTTCATATCCTAACACAAAGAGTATTAAATCTCATTCTCACTACACTTAAACACCTTCAAATATTCTAAGTGCTATTAAGTGAGATAAAGAGATCATAGATCTTAATTTGTAATATCCACACTATTGAGAGTGTATTGTTGTATTACAAAAAACAATCCTTGTAAAACTCTTGAGAGTTGAGTATAAAACTCTTGATATTGGTGAGGGAACATCACTAAGGAAAAATCTTGAAGAGGGTACATCTTCAAGTGGGAAAAAAGGAAAATCTTGAAGAGGGCATATCTTCAAGTGGTGTAAAAGTCTTGGTGTGGATTCATCAAGCGGGAATTGTAATCTTGTTACTTGGACTAGTAAGAGAATACAATACTCAAGTACGGGTTGGTACTTGAGCTGTGGATGTAGGCTTGCCGAACAACGTTAAAAACCGAGTTAGCAATCTCTCTCTCTTATCTCTTTACTTTAAAGTAATTAATTTTAAAATTGCATTAATTATTGTATTTACACCTAAGCCCCCCCCCTTAGGTGCATAGTTGCCTTAATCCTTAAATAACAAGGTCCCGGCATCATGGTTGTTCTGTTTTGGAGAGAGAGAGAGAGAGAGCCATGCACATATCGATTGCTCGTGTGAGTTTGTAAGAGATTGCCTTGCAAGCTTTTTAGCATTGTTTAAGATTATTAACCTGCAAAACGCAATATTGCTTTACCAGTTTTTTTAATTATCGAACATAGAAATAGATTTGTCAAATGGGCAGCGGAGGATGTCATTTGTGTAAGTTGTGTTCTCTCTCTCTCTCTCTATATATATATATATATATATATATATATGGATCGGCATTTCAGAAAAAATGGATCGTAGATAAAAAAAAGCATCAAATTCCAGCTTTATATGAAACGGCGTTTTGGAGAATTTTTGGTGTGGGTCCCACACATTGAAACTGTGTTTACTTGTTATCCAAACACTAAATTTAGAAGCCGTTTGGCAAACGTGGCCACCACATTGCCAAACGGCCACTAATACGTTAACAAAATCAGAAAAAAAAAAAAAAGGGGTTGGCCACCTTTAGATGTCATGCGTCATACCGTGAGGAAGAGAACATGGCAGTGCATCCAAGGAGACGTCTGATGGACAATTTATGACATTGTGAGACGTCGTACGCGCCGCTCGAAGAGCACGTGAGGCCGAATGTTGTCGGCCGCGTGTTCTACACGCGCCAACAGTAATCCGAGAAAAAAAATATATGGTCCATTACCTCAACACCCCTACAACCAACTCTTCAATTTTGTCTTATTGGGGGGCATATTTGTATTTAGTCATTTTCAAAAAATATAAAATTCTCGTAGCACCCCTCCTGGCCAAGACCTGATTTTTGCCTTTTTCGAGGGACATAATAATTATTTTACTTTGCAACGAAATATAAAAAAAAATCAATAAACTGATTACCAGAACCGACCAAAAACATGCAATTACCGTGACATCCCTCCCTGCAGGGCCTGTTTTTTGTCTTTTTAGAAGGACAAAATGATTATTTCACTATTAAAAAAAAATCAGTAAACTGGTGAACCGAACGAACTGAACCGACCTGAACCGAACTGAAAACTGAGCAATACCACAGTAAATCTAGACACATTGCACAATAACCAAATCTGACTTATTTTAGTATATTAGATAATAAGTAAATAGGATTTAGGGTCTGTTTGGTATTGCTTTTTCTTTTGTGGTTGCGGTTTGAAAAAAGCAGTTTCAAGAAAAGCACTTTTGTTGCGGTTCAAAATAAGTTGTGAAGTGTTTGGTTAAAACTGTGGTTGAGTTTGAGGTTAAAATTATTTAAATTTTAATTAATTTTTAGATTATTTTAATATTAAAAATATATTTTATATTAATAAACATATATTATGTAAACATTATTCATATGTTAATTAGTTTTTATATTATTTTGATATTAAAAATATATTTTTTATATTAATAAACATATATTATATAAATATTATTTATATTTTAATTAGTTTTTAGATTATTTTAATATTAAAAATATATTTTTTATATTAATAAACATATATTATATAAATATTATTTATATTTTAATTATCAAAGAAACTCTCTACACATCTTATAATCAACGCGAAGGATTTTTAATTTATTAAGTTCTTAAACACAAAGACCACAAATACAATTATAAGCTCTTACTATGGAAGACTAAGAACATGTGCTAAAACACAAAGACCACAATACAATTATAAGTTTTTATGCAATCAGAAACCCTCGTTACAGTCTTGAATTAAAAAAGAAACATATGATATGTGATATATATTCCTAATGGCTCACCATGCATGTTTCACAAGAAGTTGACGGGTTGCAATCTAATGGTAGGTCTATACCAATCTCGTAACTCGCTGCAGGGAGATCGACCTAGATGATTCATCCACTTCACCAATTTGTTGAATATTTATACCCCTGCGTGATAATAGAATCCCCTCCAATTTCATTGCAGCTTCTCTCATTGTTGGCCGGTTGATTCCTTTCGAATTCAAACATCTCTTTGCAAGATTCGCTATAACTATAGCTTCCTCTTCATTGCAATCCCCCTTAACTTGTGCATCAAGGATATCAAAGAGTCTACCATCTTCCATCGAATCATTGAAATGTACGACTAAGCTCATGGTTTCCAGTGAATAGGTTGAGAAAATTGCCTTTTTCCCACTTAAGAGCTCGACCAGAACAACTCCAAAACTATAAACATCACTCTTTTCTGTAAATTGACTGCTTTGAAAATACTCTGGATCTATGTAGCCAAAAGTACCTTGCACCTTGGTGGTCAGATGAGTTTTGTCAATGGAAACTGATCTTGAAGTTCCAAAGTCAGAAACTTTTGCATTGTATTTCTCATCTAAGAGTATGTTTGAGGACTTGATATCTCCGTGATAAATCGGAATAGAGGCTGAGGAGTGGAGATGGGATATCGCACCTGCAGCTTCCGAGGCGATTCGTAACCGCGATTCCCATGATAGCATGAAGTCCTCGTTATGCTCATGGAGATATCGGCAAAGGGTTCCATTGGGAATGAACTCATAGACCAGCAGAGGAACTTCAGTCTCCAAGCAACATCCCAGTAGCCGAACCACATTTCTGTGATTGATCTGTGAAAGAATGACAACCTCGTTGATGAATTCTTCTAGTTTTTCCTCATCCACCATTGTAGACTTCTTAACTGCAACAATACTCCCATCAGCTAACATTCCCTTGTAAACGGTTCCTTGGCTGCCATGACCAAGTATTTTGTTCTCGTTAAAACATCAGTTGCCTTTTCCAACTCATTTGTGGTTTGAAGACTAAATATTTTTGTGGTTTGAAGACTACCATCGCTTGAGGATACCTGTTGCTGCAGTAATAGACCACCATTCCGTTTGAAAAACTTCTTTTTCAACTGAATGCACTTCCTTTTTTTGATAAGTTTATACATCCACCAGGCACCAATGAGCAAGAACACTGCTCCAAGGGCCTGACCGATAACTGAATCAAGAGCAAAAAAAAAAGCATCACTTAGAACAGGCGTATAATATAAAAACAATAAGAGGGAAGAGAGACATGCCAACAACAGTAAACCGTAAGGGATGAAGCTCGCATTTGAACGATCCTTTTGTATTCACACAGCTTGTCAATCCATGGCAAGAGTTTCGGTCTTCACATTCATCAATGTCTAATATATAAAGAAACCAACAGAAATGAATAAATCCATAGATATGTGTATAGAAGAAAAAAAATATCACAAACAAATAATATGCATATAGAAAATATAAAAATCACCTGTGCATTGAAGGTAAGGGTTGCCCTCAAAACCCTCCTAGCAAAAACATTGGAATCCCGCATCTGTGTTATTTATTGTGTAAAACACGTTACAAACCACGGCATCTGTTCTCTTGTTATTTAGTAACCAAGCCAGCGACACAGGAACAGTACTTGACAAATTACTGATATCTTGGGGACTTTTTATTTTGGATTCAAACTATTCTCGGTCTGCTCGGTGTTAGCGTATGATGTATGGTATGCATACGTGTGAGTATGCATACACAAGAAGGACTCTTGGGGTATAAATATAACAACATGTAATCTGCGTGTATAAGCTGAAAAACAGTAATAGTGAATATTTTGAAATTCATCTTTTCCCTCCAAAATACTCTGTCTTCTTCATAGCTCAATCCTTCTCTTCTCTTCTCTGTGAAACAATTACATTCATTCATTAATCTTCACATGGTATCAGAGCTGTAATTGCTCACGTAAAGAAAGCGATCCAAACCTTTTTGCTTCCAAATTAGTTTTTCCTTCTTCTCTGATTTTACACAAAATTCATTTTTCAGAATTTTTGTGGATTTTCGTATAAATACCTGAACTCTGAGCTGCTGAATACCCCATACAAAGGTTCTATGAATTACTCAACCAAAGAAAATGGTCACAGCAGCACAACTCCAAATTCTTCAATCCCCAATTACAGCCCTAATTTCTACAGTTTCAACCTCCGTGAATGTCAAGCTTGATGACACAAATTACCTAAACTGGCATTTTCAGATGCAATTGCTACTAGAAAGCTATGGAATCTTTGGCTTTGTGGATGGGTCTCATCTCTGTCCATCATCTGCCTCTTCTGGTTCAGTCGAAGAATGTGGTATGAATTTTTCAGTGTGATGATGTTCTTGTATGGAAGATGCATGATAGAGCAATTATGCAATTAATTACTGCTACTCTGTCTTCAATTGCTATGTCGTGTGCCATTGGAAGTTCTAGTTCTCGGGATTTATGGACTAGGTTAAAAGAACAATTCTCATCAGTATCCAAGACTAGCATATTTCAATTGAAATCTGATTTACAAAATATAAGGAAAGGCACTGATTCAATAAGCCAATATCTTCTGAAAATAAAAGAGACTAGGGATTACCTAAGTGCTGCTGGTGTGTATTTTGTTGATGAAGATATAGTAATTTTAGCTTTGAATGGCTTACCTGCTGAATACAATACCTTCAGATGTGTGGTGCGGGGCAGGGAGAATGTAATTTCTTTGAAGGAGTTTAGGTCCCAATTACTAGCTGAACAAAAGATTGTGGAAACTGTTAGTACTGACACAATAATGGACCAAATTCTATGGGATCAGCTCAACCTCAACCTCAGCCTTCACATGGTATGCATTCTGGGATGCCTCAGTTCAGTGCACAGTCTGGGATGCCTCAGTTCAGTGCTTCATCTTCTCAGCAGCCACAACATCAGTCAAGCCAGGCCTTATACTCTGAAGGACCACAATTCACTAGAAATCAAGCTTTATATTCTGAAGGGCAGCAATTTAGTAGTCCAGTTCATTTTGCATCTCCTCAGATTCAGTCTCCTCATCAGCAGAGCATTCATGCTATGAATACTGTCCTGCCATCATCACAGCCCTCATCATCAGTGTGGCTTGCAGATTCTGGGGCTACAAACCACATGTCTGCTGAGTTGTCCAATTTTTCCTTGATTTCTCCCTATCCTGCTAATGATAAAGTTCAAACTACCAATGGTGAAGGTTTGTTGGTATCCCATGTTGGGACTTCTATTATTCCTACAAGATCTACCACTATTAAACTGAATTCGGTTTTATATGTTCCACAACTCACTCAAAACCTACTGTCAGTGCATAGATTGTGTTTGGATAATAATTATCGATTAATCTTTGATGCATTTTCTTTCTGGATTCAGGACAAGGCCACGGGGAGGATCATTTACACAGGACAGTGCAGTAATGGACTTTACCCTCTACCATTTGTCCTTCCTTCAAATTCAGCATCTCTCACTTTTCAACCACAATCCTTCCTTGGTCAGTTAGTCTTCTCTTCCACTTGGCACAGCAGATTAGGTCATCCTACAAATAAGGTTGCTACATTGATGTTACAAAAAGCAAATGTTGCATGTTCAAGTGATTCAAATACCTCTATATGTCATAGTTGTCTTCAAGGAAAGTTTTCTAAACTTCCATTTCAGTCCAGTCATACAAAGTCTATAATTCTATTTCAAATAATACACAGTGACCTATGGGGTCCTTCTCAATGTGTGTCAATTGATGGGTATAAATACTATGTCACTTTTATTGATGAATATTCAAGACATTGTTGGCTGTTTCCACTTATTAATAAGAGTGATGTGTATTCTGTTTTTATTGCCTACTATCACTATGTTGAAGCACAATTCTCTTGTAAAATTAAAATCCTTCAAAGTGATGGGGGTGGGGAATACACTAGTCAAAAACTTAAGGTGTTTTTCCAAGCAAAAGGCATTATTCACCAAAAATCCTGCCCTTACACACCTGAACAAAATGGCCTTGCTGAACGTAAGCATCGTCATCTTATTGAAACAACTATCACTCTTTTACAACATGCTGAACTGCCATCTTCTTTTTGGACATTTGCACTCCACACAGTCGTGTACTTAATTAATAGAATGCCTTCAATAGTCATGCATAATCAATCACCTTATGAGCTTCTCTTTAAATCTGCTCCTGATGTCTCTCATTTGAGAATTTTTGGTTGTGCTTGCTTCCCTTTATTGCGTCCCTATATTGCCAACAAGCTACAACCTAAGACTACAATGTGTATTTTCTTAGGATATGCCTCTCAATACAAAGGATATGTGTGTTTTGATGTTATTGCAAAACGTACATATATCTCTCGGCATGTTATATTCAATGAGCATGTTTTTCCTTTTATTTAGCTTACAACAGGTCCTAAACTACAAAATTACTCTACTCATTCCTCTTCTAATGTGTCTTCCCCTATTGTCAACAATAACAATGTTATTGTGTTATCCCCTCCACCACTTATACAGCCTGAACCTGTCCCTTCTGCTAGTCCATCAGCCAAGTCTGTTACTCTTGTTCCTATGTCATCTGCATCTTCTCTAGTGGATCCTGTGCCCAATTCTGAGAATGCCTCATTGCATGATCAATTATCTTGTGACACCTTTCGGCCAGAGGCCATCTCTGTTGTCCTTCACATTCCAGATTTGAATGTCCACTCCATGAAGACCCGTAGCAAAAGTGGAATTGTTAAGAAAAAGGTTTGCCTCTTAACCACTTCTCCTTCTTCCATTACTATGTCAGACATTGAACCTGCAACCTACAAGTCAGCTATGTCTCAACCTGTGTGGCTTGAGGCCATGAAAGAAGAATTGTCAGCTCTTAAATCACAGGGCACTTGGAGTATGGTGTCTCTTCCTGATCATAAGAACCTAGTGGGATGTAAGTGGGTATTTAAAATCAAGCGACATGCAGATGGGTATGTTGCTAGACACAAGGCTCGTTTGGTTGCGCAAGGTTTCAATCAAGAGCCTGGCTTGGATTATGGGGAAACCTTTAGCCCTGTGGTTAAGCCAACAACTGTCAGGCTTGTGCTAGCCATTGCTGCTCAGTTTGAATGGCCTTTAAGGCAACTGGATGTCACAAATGCATTTTTGCATGATACTCTTCAGGAAGAGGTGTTCATGGCTCAGCCCCCTGGCTTTTCTGATCCCAGTAATCCTCATTTAGTCTGCAAATTACACAAGTCACTATATGGTCTCAAACAGGCCCCTAGGGCTTGGAATGATAGGTTTACTTCTTACTTGCCTTCTCTCGGATTCACTTCCATATATTCTGATTCCTCACTGTTTGTCAAAAATCTTGAGGCTGTCATCATCATCTTATTAGTTTATGTGGATGATATAATCATCACAGGTAGTGATCTTGTTGCTATAAAGGCTGTTATTATGTCTCTAGCTTCTGAATTTGAGATTAAGGACTTGGGGGAGCTGCATTTTTTCTTAGGGGTTCAAGTTTCTCATTCATCAACTGGATTGTTTTTGTCTCAGTCCAAATATATACATGATTTACTTGTTAAGACAAATATGCTTGCTGCCAAAGCATGTGCTACTCCTTCTCTCCCTTACCAGAGATTGTTGAAGGATGATGGAATGCCTTTTGAAGACCCTTCCTTATATCGCAGCATTGTAGGGGCTTTACAGTACCTTACCTTTACAAGACCTGATATTGCATTTTCTGTCCATCAAGTGTGCCAGTTTATGCAACACCCCATGCAGGTCCATTTTGTTGCTGTCAAAAGGATCCTTCGATACCTTAAGGGCACTGTGCAGTCTGGGATTCATTACACCAAAGGCTCATTAGATCTCATGGCATTCAGTGATGCAGATTGGGCTGGAGATCCTAATGATAGGAGGTCTACTACTGGATTGATTGTGTTTCTTGGTTCCAATTCTGCGTCCTGGACATCCAAGAGGCAGCATACTGTTTCCAGGTCATCTACAGAGGTTGAGTATCGGGCATTGTCTTCCACCTCAGCTGAGCTTGATTGGCTGCAACAAGTGCTACAATTTCTGGGAATTAAGCTCTACAGCCCCCTGTTCTTTTCTGCGACAACTTATCAGCAATTGCTTTATCATTCAATCCAATTCAGCATCAAAGAACTAAGCACATTGAAGTGGATGTTCATTTTGTTCGAGAGAGGGTGTCCAACAATCAACTCACTGTGCAATTTGTGTCTTCACAAGAGCAGACTGCAGATATCTTGACAAAGGGATTAAGCTCACCACTGTTTCATACTCATTGTACCAATCTCAGGCTTGGTTTATGTCAGCCTGTGATTGCAGGGGAATGTTAGCGTATGATTTATGGTATGCATACGTGTGAGTATGCATACACAAGGACTCTTGGGGTATAAATATAACATGTAATCTGCGTGTATAAGCTGAAAAACAGTAATAGTGAATATTTTGAAATTAATCTTTTCCCTCCAAAATACTATGTCTTCTTCATAGCTCAATCCTTCTCTTCTCTTCTCTGTGAAACAATTACATTCATTCATTTATCCACTACAAAAAAACAGTCCTGTTTGCAACAGAGCGATCCGTTGCAAATAACAAAGAAAGCCGTTGCTAATATTAATTAGCAACGGCTTTTCCAACGGATATAATCCGTTAGGAAAACGTGGACTCAAATTTAGCTTGCAACGGATTATCCGTTCCAGGCAACGGATAATCCGTTACAATATTTGTCGTTGCAAATACACGGTTTGCAACGGATTGTCCGTTGCAATTGCAACGGATTTTCCGTTGCAAATTCAAACTTTGCAACGGCAGGTCCGTTACAAATTGCAATGAATTTGCCGTTGTACATTCAAAATCTGCAACGGAATTTCCATTGCAAATCGCTTGGATTTGCAACGGAATTTCCGTTGCAAAGTTTGAATTTGCAACGGAAAATCCGTTGCAATTTGTAAATGGTATTTAATTTTTTTCATCAGTTTTATATTTACTTATTGTTTAATTAATTATGAATAAATATTTTAAAACTAGTAGAATATATTGAAATATCATTAATAATAAAAACTAAATAAATATGGTTGAAATAAAAAAAATGGTAAATTAAAATTCATAATACAATGGAGATTCGGTTACATTTACATGTCTAAGTAAATCAACATGGAATAAAAAAATAAATATTAAATCCATGTTCCATGTCATCTGGGGGACTCTTAATCAAGGAGTTCTTTATGGGTGAGTCTGAGAAAGATGCCAAAGAAGAATAAGAAAGGTGGCCCTGGGGTGAAGATGGTGACGCTAAACACTCTGGAGAAGAAATTTTGGACGAATCTGCCAAGGAGAGGAAAATATCTCTCATGCACAAGACCATTTCTTCCGATAACCAATTAGGATGGTGACAAAGTTTCTCAACAAAATGATCCCTATCTGGCTCTCTAATTACATCTGGCAGGAGAGCATTATCCTCCACCCTCCCTTCCGCTTTCTCCATGCTGCAGGTTCTCATGCTCTGCAACAAATCATAGACCTTAATGCCTCATTTCTTCATTATTCTTTACTTATACAAGGACAAATATGAAAATGCACTCCACTGAAGCTTAAGGCTAATTGCAAATTGAATGAGCATAAAAGAATACCATCTCTGTAAAGTTAAACTGAGAACAATCAAATGGTGATGATGCTGGATACGGCAAATGCGTCAAATGGTACTCAGCAAGACGACGTTCATTTCTCTCTTGACTAAGCTGATATTGGAGGGCAACCGATTCTTGTTCTAGCTTTCATACCGTGATTTCCAGAATAGTTATGCTATCCAAGAGCTCTTGAGCCTGCATTCCACATCAAGAACCTCACAGTGAGAAGAAAAACAAGAGGTTTCAGATAAAAATGTAACAGGAAAAAAAAAAATGTCAATGGGGGACATTTACCTTATCAGGAAGCTGACAGGGTGAATTAGAGAGGGATGAATCTGACTGTTCAACAGCACTTGCTAAAGCTAAGTGCACGGAGATCTCCTCTTGCAATTGTTGCTGCAACTTTTTTACCTAAAATGGTCAAACAACATCATTTATCAATCATATTTAAGATATCTGCAAGTGTACTTGAATAAGATCAAAGAACATATTGAATCAGCTTACTTCTTGTTCGGATTTCTATTAATCGGAATATCCGAACAGGGTACATATAAATATGGAAAAGCCTACAAAAATTCAATAAACTAATTAGCTCAAAGTCATCATAAAAAAAATCAGTCCAAAAGGCTTAAACTTTTACACAATAGTCAAATTCAAAATCCTTAATTTTTGCCTGTTTCGAAGTTAATTACACAAATTAATTACAGGAAAAGTAATTAATAAAATCTTACGCGATGAACATGCAAACAAGTTTTCTGACCAGCAGGTGTAGAGCCATAAACCCTAATTACTGGAACTTCATTCACTCTTCCACCTTCAAAATTGCATACAAATAAAAAAATCAGAAACCCTAGGCCTCTGAAATTAACAGAACGACAAATCGTTTTGGTGTGCAAGAAACAGAAAATCAAAGGAGAAACTGAAACAAGCTGGCCTGTTCATAAAATGCAGGAAATGAAATGCGAGCAACATGGAAATACTTACTGTACCGTGCACCAGAGGAAGCAGATCTTCGTTGTGGTGGTGATGGGTCTGTTGGGTCACTGAAGCTCGACGCCGGCGAGGTGGAGATCGGGAACAAGAGATGGAGATCAGCTAGCTATGTTTGTTTTGATTTCGTGATCTGATGAGTAAATGAGCATAAATGAGGCAGACGAACGACAGAGGAAGAGAAGAATCGAGAGGAGTGAGGGGGCGGCTAAGGGGAGAAGAAAAGAATGGGGTAGTAGCTAGGGTTTTTTAACTTTTAACTTTGAGATGAGGGAACGGACGGGTGGAGTGGGTTTTAATTATAATAATAATTAATTATTATTATAAAATAATTAATTATTAATTATAATAATAATAATAATTATTATAATAATTATTAATTATTATAATATAATAATTAATTATTAATTATTATAATATAATAATTAATTATTAATTATTATAATAATTAATTATTAATAATAATTATTATTATTAATTATTATATTATTATTATTATTATTATTATTATTATAATAGTTAACATAAAAAAATAGGAGTATTAATTTGATTAAATTATTTGTAATGGAATGTATTTTAATTAATTATGTCTGAACTTATTGGTTATTTATTAATGTGTTCATTTTATTTTCTTAAGTTTTTCTAGCACTCAAAGACACTAAGTAACATTAATTAACTTCAAATACAACAACCATAAAAAAAAAACATACAAATTACTTTAAAAACATACAATAAGTAGCTTAAATTTCAAATTTCAAATATTGCGGATCTTTTAATTATATTTAAATTTATTTTTTTAATTTAAACATGATTAAAAAAATAATTTTATTGTTGGAAGGTTTTTCAAAAGCAATTATTTAATTGTATAATTAAACTAAATTCAAAATAATTGCATTATATTTTAAATAATATAAAAAATAGCTCTTCAAAATATCTTTTACCATTGAAGTACATATCAATAAAAAATCAAATATACATTATTCAAAGAGCCATTTTCAAGATTTGAATCTTCAAAATGGATCTTGCCATTGAACTTGCTCTTACAAAGAGGTTGAGCCAGATTCGGAGTAGTTGAAGGAGGTGAAGTTGGGTTAGAGAGTTCGGATTGGGTCGGATTATCCATAATTAAAGGTTTTGAAATGAAAATGAAAACATGTTTTTGTGGCTGGTCCTCATGAGATTTAAGTTAGATATATTGCTTAGAACCTGACAGAGCACGCCCACGTGCGTGCGCTGGTGATGAATTATTTGATTTTATGCTTCAAAGTTGTTTCTTGCATTTTTTTTAGTAATTTTTTGATGTTTTATATTAAAATATATAATTTTTTTGAGATTTTTTTATATTTTTATAGTAAAATAACTATTCTATCCTCATATAAGATAAAAACTAAGAGTTAACGGAGGAGGTGTCACAGTGATTTCACATACTATTGCACGGTAAAATAACTCTTTTACCCATGATAAGACAAAATTGAAGAGTTGAATGTAGGGGTGCTATGTTAATTTATCATTTTTTATTATTCTTTTCTGCGAATACTATGTACGCATCTAACACACCCGCCGACAATATTCGGCCTGACGCACACTTCGGCGGCGTGTGTGACGTCGTCCAGTGGTAAAAAATATTCATTTTGGTCCTTATACTTTTAATTTTTTATTTTATTTCCTTTATTTTTTTATATTTTTGGAATAGTCCTTATTTTTGTCTATATTTATATATGTGTGCTCTTAGTTTTGATTTTTAATTTTTATTATTTTCTTATTTGTTAAGGTGGTAACTTTTTTAAAAATTTTGTTCTTAGATTTTAGTTTGTGTTTATGATCATTTGAAAACACTTAATTGGTCAAAACCCATGAGCATAGATGGAAATTCAAAGCAAACCCATGACAAAGCTCCCCCAAAACTCCCTAAACCCTAAACAAATTTAGAAACTAAGCAAATTTAGAAACTGAGCAGAAATTTAAAATTTGACATGCTGACCGTACCTTCGTTGTGGTGGTGATGGGCCTGCTGGGTAGCTGAAGCTCGTCACCGACGAGGTGGTGATCGGGAAGAAGAGATGGAGAGAAGGTAGGTGGTGTTCGTTCGGTTGATGATCAGTAATTAACTTAAATGTAAGTAAATGAGGTATGTAGACAAGCGACCGGGAGAGAAGAAGAGGAAGACAATGGATATTAAATTTAAAAAGTTAAAACGGTGCGTTTCATGCCTAAATTTTTCACTGGGCGCGCGAGTTTCATCTTTAATTTGCAACGGATTATCCGTTGCAAATGTTGAAAATGCAACGGCTAAGCCGTTGCAAATATTGCAACTGCAACGGACAATCCGTTGCAAATGCAAAGGAAAATCCGTTGCAAATGCAAAGGAAAATGGAATCCTTAACATCTAATAATATTATTACTATTACTGCTAACACAATAAAAATTATTAAATTACCCCGAGAAAAAAATCAAAAACATTAGCAAAAGAGGAAGCAAGAAAAAAACTAAAAATATTATTATTATTATTATTATTGTGTTAATAATGGGGAAAAATTCAATAAATAAAAAAACCAATAACTTTAACAAAAATGGAAAAAAAATTATTAGCTATAAAAAATCATTTGAGGTGAAAAAAAAAACCAAAAGAAAGAACCACACACACAAAAAAAAAGGAAATATTAATTTTCAAATGATCACAAACACAAACTAAAATTTAAGAGCAATTTTTTTTCAAAAAAATGCTACCTCCAGAAAAGAGAAAATAATAAAAATTAAAAACCAAAGTTAAAAGCACACATTTATAAACATGGACAAAAATAAGGACTCTTTAAGAAATATTAAAAAAAAATAAGGGAATTAAATAAAAAATTAAAAGTATAAGGGCTTAAATGAAAACCATATATATTATCAATTTCAATTAAAGGACAAAATTGAAAAACTAAAATCTTCTGTACTGAAAATATTAAGGGATTTAAAAACAATCTAGAAATTAAAAGAATAAGGAATGAAATGAAAATTTAATATATAATGAATTTCAATCGAAGGACACCATTGAAACAAATCAAAATTTACATAACAGAAATAAGGACCATACAGCACAATTCAAAGAAAAGGGACTGAAATGAAAAGGCAATAAAACTGGGGGCTAACGTGTAGTTTAGGCTGAAAGAGAGAGAAAAGAAGGGAAAAACATTTAACCACCCACCGGCTCGTCTCTGGCCACCTTTAGATGTCACGCGCCATACCGTGAGGAAGAGAACATGGCAGCGCATCCAAGGAGACGTCGGATGGACAATTTATGACATTGTGATACGTCGTACACGCCGCTCGAAGAGGACGTGAGGCCAAACTTTAAAATATTTTTTATATTAATAAACATATATTATATAAATATTATTTATATTTTAATTATCAAAGAAACTCTCTACACATCTTATAATCAACACGAAGGATTTTTAATTTATTAAGTTCTTAAACACAAAGACCACAAATACAATTATAAGCTCTTACTATGGAAGACTAAGAACATGTGCTAAAACACAAAGACCACAATACAATTATAAGTTTTTATGCAATCAGAAACCCTCGTTACAGTCTTGAATTAAAAAAGAAACATATGATATGTGATATATATTCCTAATGGCTCACCATGCATGTTTCAGAAGAAGTTGACGGGTTGCAATCTAATGGTAGGTCTATACCAATCTCAGAACTGCTGCAGGAGATCGACCTAGATGATTCATCAACTTCACCAATTTGTTGAATATTTATACCCCTGCGTGATAATAGAATCCTCTCCAATTTCATTGCAACTTCTCTCATTGTTGGCCGGTTTATTCCTTTCGAATTCAAACATCTCTTTGCAAGATTCGCTATAACTATAGCTTCCTCTTCATTGCAGTCCCCCTTAACTTGTGCATCAAGGATATCAAAGAGTCTACCATCTTCCATCGAATCATTGAAATGTACGACTAAGCTCATTTTTTCCAGTGAATGGGTTGAGAAAATTGCCAATATTGCCACAATGGTCCGGACAATTAGGTTTTGCCAGACCAGGTGGTGATTAATTGAGCTGGTGCTGGCTGAAACATCAGCATGAATAGCAATAAAGAAATATGGGAGACAAGTTTCACAACCTGCATACTGCTTTGTTTATTTCTCCTGTTCTTCTGGTGTTCAAACAACATATGCTAGGTTTTAAGATTAAACACTTAATTTCACCTACGCATCCAGAGTCTAAGGAAGAATTAAGTGTACAGCCAGCAACATCGTAGACTTTTCTTAAACACTTTCACCTACGCATCCAAGGTAGGGTTTTTCCTCGCAGCCCTCATATGCTAATATTTCCTTTGTGATCTGCAAATAGTCTGATGCAATATAACAACAACAAGAATATATATATATTGCAGAAGTTTCTGTGAAGAATCCAAAGATTCAACGGATATTACTGGACCCTTAACATTAACAGCACCTCCTGTAAATGTAATATTCACCAACTCCATATCGATACGACGTAAGAAAGCTCTAGGAGGTGTGGAAGTTTCATCGCATTGAACGTCAAAAGACTCCTCCATGCAGCAATCCTTTCCGATCCCGAACGGTACTAACAATAATTAACAGTACTATAATAATTAAAAAATAGAGGATCACATATTCTTGTGTTGGAAAAATTACCTGTGCATTGAAGGTAAGGGCTGCCCTCATAACCTTTTGAGCAAGAACAATTGTATGTCGAAAGACTAGTACTATTTATTACGAAAAACATGTTGCAATACATGGTATCTTTGTTGTATGGCCAACTAATGTTATTTAGTAACCAAGCCAGCGACACAGGAACAGTACTTGGCAAATTACTGATATCTTGGGGACTTTTTAATTATTTTGGAATCAAACCATTGTCGGTCTGCTAGGAAGACCAGTTTCTGCCCGTCACTTCCTTGTTTACCCTCTATTGACTCCATACTTGAATTGAAAACCTCAAGTAAGGAAGGAAAGCCCGTATCTTGACAGCAGTCCTCACCAGAGCAATCTCCATTTTCAGGTCTAATATTAGTAACAGAAATAGGTTCAACGAAAACACCAAATAAGTTTGAGATTAAAATATTATAAAAAAAAATATTAACGGGGACTAGTATATGAGTGAATCTCTCTCATACGGGGTACGTAAATATTAATGCTTACAATATAAGTATTATAAAATTCTTCCAAATGAAAACAACAGTCCAAAAAAACGGGAGACTTGGCACTTCTACTCAAATATGATTTTTGTTTTTTAAATGGTGAATTATGTTTGATTAATTTGTAAGAGAATCTGCGAATCGTAGCATTGACAGCAGCAGACAAAATGATTTTCTGCATAAACATTGCCACTAATTAATCAAATTGATAGATGGACGGGCAATTTAAATCAGAGTAGTTAAAAATTAATGGTGAGGACACAAGGAAAAGGTTAGCATCCAATAATAACACAGAAGTCTTAAGCATTCCATCTTTAAGCTCGGCGCTGCCATTTTCAGACATAAAATAACTTTGAAGGGATGTCACTGATGTTGTTATATTATGAAGACAGCTTTCATGGCAGATTCCTCGCAGCCCTCACGGCAAGATGAATCATATGCTAATATCTCCCTGTTATCTGCAAATAGTCTGATGCAACATAACAAGAAGAAGAATATATATAGAAACCAACAGAAATGAATAACTCCATATATAGATATGCGTATAGAAAAAAATATCACAAACAAATACTATGCATATAGAAAATTTCAATAAACTCTTAGTTAATTTTTTATTTAAAAAAGTAAAACAATAATTAACAGTACTATAATAATTAAAAAATAGAGGATCACACATGTTCTTGTGTTAGAAAAATTTGTTAGTTATTAAACTTATTTATCAAGATTAGTATTGAAGAGTCGCATCTATTAGTATTGAAGAGTCGCAAATATTAGTATTGAAGAGTCGCATCTATTAGTATTGAAGAGTCGCAACTATTAATGTCTATATATATTGTATGAATCTCATAATGACAAAAAGTGTGAGAGTACCATTTTCATATGTATTGTATTCTACCAAATTAGAGAGTGTGCAGCCTAAACCCTTTTCTTTTCTATTCTCTATTTCTGCCAAATTTCCAACAAAACTGGTATCAGAGCCCGAGAGACAACATGACTTCCAACAACAACAATTCCCAATTTCATATTCCCCGCCTTACCAAACAAAACTATGATTTGTGGTGCATCCAATACAAAGCACTACTTAGATCACAAGAGTTATGGGAGCTGGTTGAAGATGGTTATACTGAACCAAAAGAAGATGCTGTGATGAGCAATGCAGAGAGACAAGCACTGAGAGAATCAAGAAAGAAAGACAACAAGGCGTTATTCACAATTTATCAAGGGCTTGATGAAGCAAACCCTTGAGATGGTGGCACCAGCAAAGACATCAAAGGAAGCATGGGAAATGCTTAGTAAAACTTATAGTGGAGTTGAAAAAACAAAAAGAGTTCGGCTACAATCTCAGAGAGGAGATTTTGAGAAGCTGAACAAAGAAGGCAATGAGACAATCTCAGATTACTTTACAAAAGTAATCACTTTGGTTCACCAGATGAGAAGGAATGGTGAAAATATTGATGATGTTCGTGTGATGGAGAAAATTTTGAGATCACTGGATTCAAAGTTTGACCATGTGGTTGTAGCAATTGAAGAATCAAAAGATTTAGAAGAATTGACAGTAAAAGAGTTAATGGGATCACTGCAAGCCCATGAGCAGAAAATTGACAGAAGAGGAGAAGGAAAAACACTTGAACATGCGTTGCAGACACAGCTAACTTTGAAGAATTCCAATGAATCCAACAGAGGAGCATTCCAGAGAGGCAGATTTTTGCATAGAAGAGGAAGAGGAGGAAGATCATATAGAAATCAAGAATTTCATGGTGCACGAAATCAGAATTTCAATGGCGGAGGCGAGGCGGATTCGGAGGAAGAAGTCGTGGAGGATACTCAAGCTGGAGAAATAACAATGCGGGCGTGCAATGTTATAATTGCAAGGAATATGGTCATTTCGCCTCACTGTTCACAATACTGATTTGAAGACAAAGTTGTTAATTTTGCTTTGAGAAGGTAAGTGATTCGAGAAGAACCTCGCTACTGCTGTCGGCATGTGGAAAATTTGATGATAGTAGATCTAGTACCTGGTATCTAGACACAGGAGCATCAAATCATATGTGTGGCATGAAGGAAGCATTTGCAGATATTGATGAGAGTTACAAAGGAAAAATCACTTTTAGAGATCTTTCTCAAATACCTGTTGAAGGAAGAGGCCGAATTCTTATACAACTCAAGAATGGTGAGCAGAAATTCATAACAGAAGTATTTTACGTTCCAGACATGAAGAGTAACATCTTAAGTCTGGGACAGTTTCTGGAGCAAGATTTTGAAGTGCAGATGAAGAATAAGAACTTGAAGATTTTTGATGAATCTGGAGCTTTAATTGCCTCAGTCAAGATGACCAAAAACAGGATGTTTCCTCTTGACTTAAATGTGTGTATGTCAAACTGTTTCAAGGCAGAAAGTTCAAATCTATGCTTACACCAGAAGAAGCCTGGAGCATGAAGAAACCGAGAGTTGATCACTTAAGGATTTTTGGCAGCATAGCTTATGCCAAAATTCAAGATGAAAAACGAACCAAGCTTGAAGATAAAAGTCAGAAATGCATACTGCTAGGATATGGAGAAAATTCGTATGGTTACAAATTGTTCAATCCAGTAACAAAAAAGGTGATCATGTCAAGAGATGTGAGATTTGATGAAGAGCAAGAATGGAACTGGAGTACTGAGGAACAGCTGCAAAAATTGGTTGTAGAAGAAGAACAAATGCAGAATGATGAAGAAGAAATCATAATCAATCCAGCCCCATCAACTAGCAGCCCTGCTAGTCCTTCAAGTTCAGCAAGAAAAACAAAGAGCATACAAGAAATCTATGACGCGACAGAGAGAATGAACCTTGATGATGTCAACATGTTGTGTTTGTTTTCAGGAAATGATCCCATAACATTTGAAGAAGCATATCAGGAAGACAAGTGGAAGAAAGCAATGAAGGAGGAGATCAATTCCATTCAGAAGAACAATACATGGGAACTGACAACACTTCCTGAAGGTCACAATGCAATCGGTGTAAAATGGATCTTCAAGACAAAGAAGAATGCTGAAGGAGAAATTGAAAAACATAAAGCCAGATTAGTTGCAAAAGGGTACAAGCAACGATATGGAGTAGATTATGAAGATGTTTTTGCTCCAGTAGCAAGAATGGAAACTGTGAGATTGGTGATTTCATTGGCTGCTCAGAAACAATGGAAGATATTTCAGATGGACGTAAAATCAGCATTCTTGAATGGCAATCTTGAAGAGGAAGTATATGTTGAGCAACCAGCTGGTTTTGTAGTAAAAGGAGAAGAAGAAAAGGTGTGCAGATAGAAGAAAGCCCTTTACGGACTCAAACAAGCACCAAGAGCATGGAACTCAAGAATTGATGGCTATCTTTCTCAGAAGGGGTTTACAAAATGCCCGTATGAACATGCATTATATGTGAAGAAAAACTTGCATGGTAGAATAATGTTTGTTTGTTTATACGTGGATGATATTCTGTTCACAGGGGATGATCCTACAATGATTCAAGATTTCAAGCAATTCATGGTAAAGGAATTTGAGATGACAGACTTAGGTCTTCTAGCATATTTTCTGGGATTAGAAGTGAAGCAATGCAGTAATGGAATTTTCGTTTCTCAAGCCAAGTATGCAACAGAAGTGTTAAAGAAATTTGCTATGGAAGATTGTGATCCAGCGAGACAATCCAGGTTGAGTATGGAGCGAGGTTAACTAAAGAAGGAGAAGGAGATTTAGTTAATCCTACATATTACAAAAAGCATTGTGGGGGTGTTTGCGTTATCTAACTTGTACCGGACCGGACATTACTGTTTGGAGTTGGTTTGGTTAGCAGATACATGGAGAGACCAAGGAGTTCACATTTGAAGGCAGCAAAGAGGATCCTTCGGTTTATTAAAGGAACATTAAACTATGGATTATGTTATTCATCATCACAAAATTTCAAAATCACAGGTTATAGTGATAGTGATTGGGCAGGAAGCTTGGAAGACAGGAAAAGCACAACTGGATTCATATTTTTCATGGGAGAAACAGCATTCACATGGACATCCAAGAAACAATCTATTGTTGCATTATCCACATATGAAGCAGAATACATTGTTGCTGCATCATGTGTGTGTCATGCAATATGGCTAAGGAAATTGATGGAAGATGCACAGCAAGAAGCAGTGAAGCCACAAGAATTTTCGTTGATAACAAGTCTGCTATAGCTCTTGCAAAGAATCCAGTGCATCATGAACGTTCAAAGCATATTGATACTCGATTTCATTTTATTAGAGAGCACATAAAAGAAGGCGATGTGGAGTTAGTTCATGTCAACACTCATGAACAGATTGCTGATATTTTTACAAAGCCATTGAAGACTGAAGTTTTTTGTTATCTGCAGAAGAAGCTTGGAATCGTGAAGATTGATGAAACAAGTTTAAGAGGGGTGAATGTTAGTTATTAAACTTATTTATCAAGATTAGTATTGAAGAGTCGCATCTATTAGTATTGAAGAGTCGCAACTATTAGTATTGAAGAGTCGCATCTATTAGTATTGAAGAGTCACAACTATTAATGTCTATATATATTGTATGAATCTCATAATGACAAAAAGTGTGAGAGTACCATTTTCATATGTATTGTATTCTACCAAATTAGAGAGTGTGCAGCCTAAACCCTTTTCTTTTCTATTCTCTATTTCTGCCAAATTTCCAACAAAATTACCTGTGCATTGAAGGTAAGGGCTGCCCTCATAACCTTTTGAGCAACAACAATTGTATGTCGAAAGACTAGTACTATTTATTAAGAAAAACATGTTGCAATACATGGTATCTTCGTTGTATGGCCAACTAATGTTATTTAGTAACCAAGCCAGCGACACAGGAACAGTACTTGGCAAATTACTGATATGTTGGGGACTTTTATTTTGGAATCAAACCATTGTCGGTCTGCTAGGAAGACCAGTTTCTGCCCGTCACTTCCTAGCTTGTTTACCCTCTATTGACTCCATACTTGAATTGAAAACCTCAAGTAAGGAAGGAAAGCCCGTATATTGACAGCAGTCCTCACCAGAGCAATCTCCATTTTCAGGTCTAATATTAGTAACAGAAATAGGTTCAACGAAAACACCAAATAAGTTTGAGATTAAAATATTATAAGAAAAATATATTAACGAGGACTAGTATATGAGTGAATCTAGTGATGGTATATTTACGAAAGGGGCAACTACCAGTGGGCACCTCTCACAAGTTAAGTGACAAGAAGTATGGTCCTTATCAGATTCTGCATAAAATTAACGACAATGCGCATCGAGTGAAGCTCCCAGCAGATATGGCCATCTCACCTACGTTCAACGTTGCTGACTTGTTCGAATATCATCCACCTGACGGGTCAATTTCTAGCATACACAACTCGAGGGCGAGTTCTTTTGAAGAAGGGGAGACTGATGCAGAACCATGTATGGAAACAAATGAAGAAGACATCACGGGATGAGTCACCAATAATGGGATCCTGCATGAAAGACCAGAATCACGCAGAATCACCACGCATGAATCTTCCCTGCACGTTCCTTTTTCTTTTATGTCCTAGTTGACTTAGGATTGCTTTTATTGCTTTTATTTCCGTTATTATTTTGATTTGCAATGTAAAGGACGTAAAGTCCTATTTTATGGGGATTTTCCTATTACCCCATTTTTCCTTTTTCGTTGTTAAGACTAGGGTCTGGTAGCTTATAAATGTAAGTGGCCAGCCACGTAGAAGGCACTTTGAATTTTGATTTTGAATACGAATTTCACACAGAGACACTGACATGTTATTTCAACTCGTGGACTCGAGTATTTCTCAGAATAGGAACAGTGTTTCTTATTCTTTCTTTTCTTACAAAAGGCTTCCGCTACGTCACAAGCCAGCGACACAGAAACAGTACTTGGCAAATTACTGATATCTTGGGGACTTTGTAATTATTTTGGAATCAAACCATTGTCGGTCTGCTAGGAAGACCAGTTTCTGCCCGTCACTTCCTTGTTTACCCTCTATTGACTCCATACTTGAATTGAAAAACTCAAGTAAGGAAGGAAAGCCCGTATCTTGACAGCAGTCCTCACCAGAGCAATCTCCATTTTCAGGTCTAATATTAGTAACAGAAATAGGTTCAACGAAAACACCAAATAAGTTTGAGATTAAGTATTATAAAATAAAAATATTAACGGCGACTAGTATATGAGTGAATCTCTCTCATACGGGGTAAATATTAATGCTTACAATATAAGTATTATAAAATTCTTCCAAATGAAAACAACAGTCCAAAAAAACGGGAGACTTGGCACTTCTACTCAAATATGATTTTTGTTTTTTAAATGGTGAATTATGTTTGATTAATTTGTAAGAGAATCTGCGAATCGTAGCATTGACAGTAGCAGACAAAATGATTTTCTGCATAAACATTGCCACTAATTAATCAAATTGATAGATGGACAGGCAATTTAAATCAGAGTAGTTAAAAATTAATGGTGAGGACACAAGGAAAAGGTTAGCATCCAATAATAACACAGAAGTCTTAAGCATTCCATCTTTAAGCTCGGCGCTGCCATTTTCAGACATAAAATAACTTTGAAGGGATGTCACTGATGTTGTTATATTATGAAGACAGCTTTCATGGCAGATTCCAAAGAACAAGGCAACGCCCTCAAGTCTCAGCTACTTGTGGAAGAATCCTATCCCACCCCGCTCTTCAAAGGGTATAGTCTCTCTTAATGTTTAAAGAAAAACGAAAATGTCTCCTGCAAATAAAGGTAGCTTATTGCACGCTAAGAGTCACTCAGTGGCCTGTAAAATAATCGATTGTTATTTTTGTGACGTGTACATGCTGATTAATTCTCTACAAATAACTGAAACCAGATCCCAACTCTTACCTACCCTTGACAGTTTCACAGTAAAAACATAATATAAAATCATATATATATAATAAATGATATCATTCTCTTTTGTTATAAATTTCAGCTTTGTAATACGTAAACCTAGATGGCCAGGAACCATGCACAAATTCTCTTCTAACTCCTGATATTGCTATTCTGAAACTGCACGCCGTTTCGATGCAAGGTTATATAGTAGAAAGAAAGATCCAGGAAACCATCCGAATGCCTGTGGAGACTAACCATCTGAATGCCTGTGGAGACTTCAAAAAACCGTTCTGGCCGGCTTGAACAACTAGAAAAAGAAAAAATGAATGGCCATCAGCGAAAATGACCATAACTGCCATATCATGATCAAACGAGCGAGGAACATGTTAGCTGCTTGTTAGCTGCTGGATAAGTTTTGGTAGAATTTTTGGTAGGATTAGATTCTGGCAATTGAAGGTGTCAGGGCCTCCACTGAATTTTTAATATTCAATCGGGAAAATACTTGTTATCTATTAATTGAAATGCTGAGCCATAAATAGGCGAGAAATACAAGTTAAATAACTACCCACTACTTACTTAACTCCCCACATCAGATAACCCCCCATTACAATAAAACTGAAATGCATAAATTAAATAACAATCCTTATACTAGAATGAATTGCATCCCAGCCCCTAAGGTAAATAATAATTAACTTCTGCCCCCATTATAAAAGCACACAAACCCTAATTCATTTTAAGAAAATTCCCTTCTCTTGCGGCGCCCTTCTCTTGCGGCGTGTAACAGAACATATGTGAGTCATGGTGGCGGGATTTGTTTTCCTTTATCCATTGCATCAACTGGGTCCACACCAATCAGTGCTCAAAAATTTAATGTGGTGGGTGCCTTGTCAATTGCTAAAGCCTAAATAGCAAACAGGTACAGTGATAGAAATATGAAAAAAAACTTTTAAAAAAAAAGAGTAAAAAATACTTGAAATTGACTGCGCGAAAGCACCTCTACTATGGCCTGCAATGCCAACCCTGCTTAAATTTGGTTTGACACTGGCTCTAAAACAGAAAATCCAATATCTTTATGATCAATATCATCACCATGAAAGCAAAACATTTGCGTTACTGCATGTAGTTTTTTATTCCACTTTTTAAACCACATCTGTTTACTGTAGTAACAGTTGCAATAGCAGAAGAGAAGACATGGCTACTGTTTTAGTATACCTTAAAGCCCTCTAAACCTTTTGTCTGATGATCTTCAAAGTGGTTACTTTTTTTCTTATTTTGAAATCCATTAAAATAATATATTTTTTTGAGGAGATATAGTTTTTTTTGCGTCCGTTTTTATGGCCTGCGTTCTATGAGAATCGAGAGAACAGTCCTGTCACCTCCTAGTGGATACTCCACTTGTGGGCTGACTTTTTTGAATAGTGGGCTTGAGGCCCGTCTAGTAATTCTTTGGTGGGCGAAGAATGTCTCGGGCCAGTTTGGACAGTGACGTGGACGGACAGGTGGAACCAACCGTGGCAAAAAGTTCCAGCAAAACTCACCACCCACCTTGCTGCGAAGATACACACAACCATGGCGGGCAAAAGTCGTTGACTAATCTTATTATTAGATAAAATTTAATGAGATTCTTCGCTGTATTAGCTGTCAAGCATAAAACTTCTTCTTAATATGGAACACATAAAACATTCCCCCCCTTCAAAATTCGAGTTTGGAAAGGAACGACAAAAGGTAATTTTCATAAACACTCTGAGCTCTCTCCAAAATCCTATAAACAAAAAATCATGATTTTTTAATTTTTTTTAGCAGAAACATTATTTCCTAGTCAGCCTTTACATGTTTAAAAAGTAGAAGAAAAGTTTAATAAAATTAAATTTTAACAACCCCCCCCGTGTCTCAAATGCTTTGCTTAACTTCACTTAACAAAATAAATAAAATGATAATTAATACCAAAAATAATACTGTCGTCCGCGTGCAAACCCGACTGAAAAACCGCCTCTCCACTCTCGTCCTACCCTTCAAAATCGCAACGCGTGAAGCGACCAAGAGAATGAATATTCTCTTCTCTTAACTACCAAGCAAACAACTCCCCTCTATAAAATCCAAATTAAGTTCACAAATAAATATATATATAAATATATAAAAATATATATTCAGTCCTGGCTCACTGAATCTGTGATTAGCCCACCTCACCCGATACGAGTAGATAGTATTGCAGGGCTGTCTTTCATTACAGAATAAAACCTCCATTGATGAATGATGAAAGCCCAGAAGCCTGCTACGCTCAGTTAGCAGCAAGATATCAACACAAACTAACTATTGAAAGAATACGGGTCCTCACCTTAATCAATCCACTGTCATCATCACAAACAAAAGGTTGAATTTCCTCAGACTCTGCTGTGGTTGATATGGATCCTACAATTTAAATAATATCATTTATTCCCTGTTTTTTCATCTTTGAGATGAAATAATACCTTAGTTTAAAAGCTCAATCCAATCGAAGCATTTGTTTGCTGTTGTGGAACTTTGCGGTCCCGTTTTGAAAACAAACATGGCACTATAAATTATAGTTTTTTCTTAACCAGATAAAAAAAAAAAAAGAGTTTTCAGTGTGTTTATGTGAAACCACTCAGTTTTTTTCTCTAGGGAAGCACAAGCCCCTCGTTCATATGCATTATGGTGAGAGCTCACTTAAGAAACAAACCATCCAAGTAATAGTGCAGTAAATGAAATCATCTAAGAAGTTTAGAAGATGATTATTTGCAACTATACTCAAGTAATCCATGATACTCGCAAAAGGAAATAAAATAAAAAATTAAAAGTATAAGCGACAAAATGAAAACCAAATATATTATCAATTTCAATCAAATAAAAAAAATAAAAAAATCAAATAAAGTATAACATCTATACATGTAAGGTTTGATATAATAAAACACATCAACACACCCTATTATAACCACAGGAACATTGAATCCTTAACATCTAATAATATTATTACTATTACTGCTAACACAATAAAAATTATTAAATTACCCCGAGAAAAAAATCAAAAACATTAGCAAAAGAGGAAGCAAGAAAAAAACTAAAATTATTATTATTATTATTATTATTGTGTTAATAATGGGGAAAAATTCAATCAAAGAAAAAAAAACCAATAACTTTAACAAAAATGGAAAAAAAATTATTAGCTATAAAAAATCATTTGAGGTGAAAATAAAAATAAAAAAACCAAAAGAAAGAACCACACACACACAAAAAAAGGAAATATTAATTTTCAAATGATCACAAACACAAACTAAAATTTAAGAGCATTTTTTTTCCAAAAAAATGTTACCTCCACAAAAGAGAAAATAATAAAAATTAAAAACCAAAGTTAAAAGCACACATATATAAACATGGACAAAAATAAGGACTATTTAAGAAATATTAAAAAAATAAGGGAATTAAATAAAAAATTAAAAGTATAAGGGCTTAAATGAAAATCATATATATTATCAATTTCAATTAAAGGACAAAATTGAAAAACTAAAATCTTCTGTACTGAAAATATTAAGGGATTTAAAAACAATCTGGAAATTAAAAGAATAAGGACTGAAATGAAAATTTAATATATAATGAATTTCAATCGAAGGACACCATTGAAACAAATCAAAATTTACATAACAGAAATAAGGACCATACAGCACAATTCAAAGAAAAGGGACTGAAATGAAAATGCAATAAAACTGGGGGCTGACGTGTAGTTTAGGCTGAAGGAGAGAGAAAAGAAGGAAAAAACATTTAACCACCCACCGGCTCGTCTCTGGCCACCTTTAGATGTCACGCGCCATACCGTGAGGAAGAGAACATGGCAGCGCATCCAAGGAGACGTCGGATGGACAATTTATGACATTGTGAGACGTCGTACATGCCACTCGAAGAGGACGTGAGGCCGAATGTTGTCGGCCGCGTGTTCTACACGCGCCAACAGTAATCTGAGAAAAAAAATATATGGTCAATTACCTCAACACCCCTACAACCAACTCTTCAATTTTATCTTATTGGGGGCATATTTGTATTTAGTCATTTTCAAAAAATATGAAATTCTCGTAGCACCCCTCCTGGCCAAGACCTGATTTTTGTCTTTTTCGAGGGACATAATAGTTATTTTACTTTGCAAAGAAATATAAAAAAATCAATAAACTGATTACCAGAACCAACCAAAAACATGCAATTACTGTGACATCCCTCCCGGCAGGGCCTGTTTTTTGTCTTTTTAGAAGGACAAAATGATTATTTTACTATTAAAAAAAAATCAGTAAACTAGTGAACCGAACGAACTGAACCGACCTGAAAACTGAGCAATACCACAATAATTCTAGACACATTGCACAATAACCAAATTTGACTTATTTTAGTATATTAGATAATAAGTAAATAGGATTTAGGGTTTGTTTGGTATTGCTTTTGCTTTTGTGGTTGGGGTTTGAAAAAAGCAGTTTCAAGAAAAGCACTTTTGCTGCGGTTCAAAATAAGTTGTGAAGTGTTTGGTTAAAACTGTGGTTGAGTTTGAGGTTAAAAATTATTTAAATTTTAATTAATTTTTAGATTATTTTAATATTAAAAATATATTTTATATTAATAAACATATATTATGTAAACATTATTCATATGTTAATTAGTTTTTAGATTATTTTAATATTAAAAATATATTTTTTATATTAATAAACATATATTATATAAATATTATTTATATTTTAATTATCAAAGAAACTCTCTACACATCTTATAATCAACGCGAAGGATTTTTAATTTATCAAGTTCTTAAACACAAAGACCACAAATACAATTATAAGCTCTAACTATGGAAGACTAAGAACATGTGCTAAAACACAAAGACCACAATACAATTATAAGTTTTTATGCAATCAGAAACCCTCGTTACAGTCTTGAATTAAAAAAGAAACATATGATATGTGATATATATTCCTAATTGCTCACCATGCATGTTTCACAAGAAGTTGACGGGTTGCAATCTAATGGTAGGTCTATACCAATCTCAGAACTGCTGCAGGAGATCGACCTAGATGATTCATCCACTTCACCAATTTGTTGAATATTTATACCCCTGCGTGATAATAGAATCCTCTCCAATTTCATTGCAACTTCTCTCATTGTTGGCCGGTTTATTCCTTTCGAATTCAAACATCTCTTTGCAAGATTCGCTATAACTATAGCTTCCTCTTCATTGCAATCCCCCTTAACTTGTGCATCAAGGATATCAAAGAGTCTACCATCTTCCATCGAATCATTGAAATGTACGACTAAGCTCATTTTTTCCAGTGAATGGGTTGAGAAAATTGCCTTTTTCCCACTTAAGAGCTCGACCAGAACCACTCCAAAACTATAAACATCACTCTTTTCTGTTAATTGACTGCTTTGAAAATACTCTGGATCTATGTAGCCAAAAGTACCTTGCACCTTGGTGGTTAGATGAGTTTTGTCAATGAAAACTGATCTTGAAGCTCCAAAGTCAGAAACTTTTGCTCTGTATTTCTCATCTAAGAGTATGTTTGAGGACTTGATGTCTCGGTGATAAATCGGAATAGAGGCTGAGGAGTGGAGATGGGATATCGCACCTGCAGCTTCCGAGGCGATTCGTAACCGCGATTCCCATGATAGCATGAAGTCCTCGTTATGCTCATGGAGATATCGGCAAAGGGTTCCATTGGGAATGAATTCATAGACCAGCAGAGGAACTTCAGTCTCCAAGCAACATCCCAGTAGCCGAACCACGTTTCTGTGATTGATCTGTGAAAGAATGACAACCTCGTTGATGAATTCTTCTAGTTTTTCCTCATCCACCATTGTAGACTTCTTAACTGCAACAATACTCCCATCAGCTAACATTCCCTTGTAAACGGTTCCTTGGCCGCCATGACCAAGTATTCTGTTCTCGTTAAAACAAGCAGTTGCCTTTTCCAACTCATTTGAACTAAATATTTTTGTGTTTTGAAGACTACCATCGCTTGAGGATACCTGTTGCTGCAGTAATAGACCACCATTCCGTTTGAAAAACTTCTTTTTCAACTGAATGCACTTCCTTTTTTTGATAAGTTTATACATCCACCAGGCACCAATGAGCAAGAACACTGCTCCAAGGGCCAGACCGATAACTGAATCAAGAGCAAAAAAAAAAGCATCACTTAGAACAGGCGTATAATATAAAAACAATAAGAGGGAAGAGAGACATGCCAACAACAGTAAACCGTAAGGGATGAAGCTCGCATTTGAACGATCCTTCTGTATTCACACAGCTTGTCAATCCATGGCAAGAGTTTCGGTCTTCACATTCATCAATGTCTAATATATAAAGAAACCAACAGAAATCAATAAATCCATAGATATGTGTATTGAAGAAAAAAAAATATCACAAACAAATAATATGCATATAGAAAATATAAAAATCACCTGTGCATTGAAGGTAAGGGTTGCCCTCATAACCCTCCTGGCAAAAACATTGGAATCCCGAATGTGTGTTATTTATTGCGTAAAACACGGTACAACCCATGGCATCTGTTCTCATGTTATAATACGTGGTATGTTTGTTGTATGGCCAACTAATGTTATTTAGTAACCAAGCCAGCGACACAGGAACAGTACTTGGCAAATTACTGATATCTTGGGGACTTTTTATTTTGGATTCAAACCAATATTGGTCTGCTAGGAAGACCAGTTTCTGCCCGTCACTTCCTTGTTTACCCTCTATTGACTCCAAACTTGTATTGAAAACCTGAAGCGAGGAAGGCAAGCCCATATCTTGACAGCAGTCCTCACCAGAGCAATCTCCATTTTCATGTCTAATATTAGTAATGGAACTACCGTTGGAGCAAATTGAGTCGCATACAGTATGCGCGGTCGAGCCTTTTTTTGTCCACAAACTGGCACTAGTATTGCAGCCCACTGCAATGAAATAATTGTAAAATAGGAAGAAAGGAGTTCCTTCCAAATTCAAAGGTAGAACTTCATGCCGGTCCAGAGATTCAACGGATCTTACTGGAACCTTGACAACAGCACCTCTTGTAAATGTAATATTCACCAACTCCATATCGATGCGACGTAAAAAAGCTCTAGGAGGTGTGGAAGTTTCATCGCATTGAACGTCAAAAGACTCCTCCATGCAGCAACCCTCTCCGATCCCGAACGGGTATGGAATGCTAATATTGCCACAATGGTCGGAACAATTAGGTTTTGCCAGACCAGGTGGTGATTGAGCTGTTGCTGGCTGAAACATCAACATGAATAGCAAGAAAGAAATATGGGAGACAAGTTTCACAACCTGCATACTGCTGTGTTTATTTCTCCTGTTCTTCTTTGAGTCTGGTGCTCAAACAATAGATGCTAGGTTTGCATGTCTTTATAAGCTTGGTCGTCATTGACTAAATGTTTTTTTTTTTTTTTATAATAGTCAGTCAACAATGATTTTTATTCCAATATTTTGCTTTAGCTTTATTATTTTAATCTACTTGCTTGATTAAAAAAATGTTAGCGAATGAAGCGCTTGTGTGGTTTGCTTACATCGGGGAAGGTATATTATAAAGTCTTTAATTTCCCATAAAAAATTATTATATAAGTATAGGTTAATTTTTAAAGATTTTAATATATAAATTAATTTGAAATATATGTAGTTTAACGAATGAAAATAGGAGAAGATCCAACAGAAATAGTTTGAACGAAAACACCAGCTAGGTTTGAGATTAAAATATTATAAATAAAAATATTGATGGGGGCTAATATATAAAAGATTTGCATATAGTATTTGAATTGCTCAACTTAATTTTATCTAGCAATATAATAAGATGGACCGTCTGTTTGAAAACGAAGCCAAAGTAAAAGAAAACAATTGATTAAACACTTTCACCTCTAAGGAAGAATAAGTGTACAGCCAACCGGCCAGCAACATCGTAGACTTTTCTTAAACACTTTCACCTACGCATCCAAGGTAGGGTTTTTCCTCGCAGCCCTCACGGCAAGATGAATCATATGTTAATATTTCCTTTGTGATCTGCAAATAGTCTGATGCAATATAACAACAACAAGAATATATATATATTGCAGAAGTTTCTGTGAAGAATCCAAAGATTCAACGGATATTACTGGACCCTTGACATTAACAGCACCTCCTGTAAATGTAATATTCACCAACTCCATATCGATACGACGTAAGAAAGCTCTAGGAGGTGTGGAAGTTTCATCGCATTGAACGTCAAAAGACTCCTCCATGCAGCAATCCTTTCCGATCCCGAACGGTACTAACAATAATTAACAGTACTATAATAATTAAAAAATAGAGGATCACATATTCTTGTGTTGGAAAAATTACCTGTGCATTGAAGGTAAGGGCTGCCCTCATAACCTTTTGAGCAAGAACAATTGTATGTCGAAAGACTAGTACTATTTATTAAGAAAAACATGTTGCAATACATGGTATCTTCGTTGTATGGCCAACTAATGTTATTTAGTAACCAAGCCAGCGACACAGGAACAGTACTTGGCAAATTACTGATATCTTGGGGACTTTTTAATTATTTTGGAATCAAACCATTGTCGGTCTGCTAGGAAGACCAGTTTCTGCCCGTCACTTCCTTGTTTACCCTCTATTGACTCCATACTTGAATTGAAAACCTCAAGTAAGGAAGGAAAGCCCGTATCTTGACAGCAGTCCTCACCAGAGCAATCTCCATTTTCAGGTCTAATATTAGTAACAGAAATAGGTTCAACGAAAACACCAAATAAGTTTGAGATTAAAATATTATAAAAAAAAAATATTAACGGGGACTAGTATATGAGTGAATCTCTCTCATACGGGGTACGTAAATATTAATGCTTACAATATAAGTATTATAAAATTCTTCCAAATGAAAACAACAGTCCAAAAAAAAACGGGAGACTTGGCACTTCTACTCAAATATGATTTTTTGTTTTTTAAATGGTGAATTATGTTTGATTAATTTGTAAGAGAATCTGCGAATCGTAGCATTGACAGCAGCAGACAAAATGATTTTCTGCATAAACATTGCCACTAATTAATCAAATTGATAGATGGACGGGCAATTTAAATCAGAGTAGTTAAAAAATTAATGGTGAGGACACAAGGAAAAAGGTTAGCATCCAATAATAACACAGAAGTCTTAAGCATTCCATCTTTAAGCTCGGCGCTGCCATTTTCAGACATAAAATAACTTTGAAGGGATGTCACTGATGTTGTTATATTATGAAGACAGCTTTCATGGCAGATTCCAAAGAACAAGGCAACGCCCTCAAGTCTCAGCTACTTGTGGAAGAATCCTATCCCACCCCGCTCTTCAAAGGGTATAGTCTCTCTTAATGTTTAAAGAAAAAAGAAAATGTCTCCTGCAAATAAAGGTAGCTTGCACGCTAAGAGTCACTCAGTGGCCTGTAAAATAATCGATTGTTATTTTTGTGGCGTGTACATGCTGATTAATTCTCTACAAATAACTGATTCCAGGAAACCTTCTGAATGCCTGTGGAGACTAACCATCTGAATGCCTGTGGAGACTTCATAAAACCGTTCTGGCCGGCTTGAACAATTAGAAAAAGAAAAAATGAATGGCCATCGGCGAAAATGAAAATTTTAAAATAGTTTTTTTTTTTTTTGGTAATGATCGGGGCTTTACGCCCTTCTAAATTAATCGAGGAATAGTAGACCCAATAAGGTCATAGTACAGCAAAGTATAAATACCGGACGGAGGTTCAGTTATAATATCCGAACCTCTGTCTAACAAATCTCTAGATAATCCAAAATTAGCTAGCCAATCAGCCACACAATTGGCCTCCCTATAAACATGAATTAAATCAATCTCCCATTCCCTACCCAACATATCTTTAATTTGCATAATAAGATTATAGTTTCTGTCCACCTCCCCACTTTCAGCCTTAAGAAGCCTAACTACAACCTCGGAGTCTGATTCCAAGACCACCTTTCGAAACCCTTTCTCCCATGTAAGTTGCAACCCAACATATATAGCCCATAGCTCCGCAGTCACAGACGAACAAATACCAATATTTCTTGCAAACCCCCCTATCCAAGTACCCATATGGTCTCGAATAACTCCTCCAGCACCGGCCTTCCCTGGGTTGCCCTTACTACACCCAACCACGTTGAGTTTAACCCAGTCTTCATCTGGATATTTCCAGCCTATGTAATCAAACACCTTGCCTCCATTCCTTCCCCCATAGATATTCCCCTGCACCTTCTCACTGTCTCCCACCATTCTTTTGATTGCAAGCACCGTCCCATACCAATTTCCTTGATTCCCACCTAACGTTCTACTGCATCTCTCCTTCCAAATATACCACATCGCTATGCCGAATACCATTTTCCAATCCCCATGACTCCCATTCCTATCTCTGGAAGATAAATTTGATACCAACCAAGTATACCAATTTTGGCTGAAGAACAACTCTCTTTCCTCTACCTTTATGAAAACCTCCCAAATTTTTCGAGCTTTAGGGCAATCTCGAAGAGCGTGAGTTAAATTTTCCACCTTATTAATACAATCGCTACAACACTTATTATCCGATATCCTTCTTCGCCATCTCATTTCATTGGTCATAATAGCATTATGGGCTACAGTCCATAGAAACATTCTGATCCGTTCCATTCCCTTCCACTTCCAAATAATCCTCCAAATAGGATCTCGTTCTATAGTTTCATCTTCCTCTCGCACCATATAAGCTGTTTTAACTGTAAATCTTCCATTCACTGATTTATCCCAAATCATTGTATCTTCTAACGCATCCTGACGAGGAGGGATATAACCAGCAATGCCCATCACAACTTGCATAGGAAGTAAGTGTGCAAAAACTTCCCATTTCCAGTTTCCCCCACCATCCACCATTTCAGCCACTGTATGGTTTAGAGACTCCACCTGTACCTCCGAATTCAATTGATTAATAAGTGGTCCAAATCCCTCCAACCAACTGTCTTTCCAAAACAAAACTCGTCTTCCATTTCCCAAATTCCAACTGACATTTCGATTAACTGCATCCCATTCCCTACATATGGCCTTCCACAACACTGAGTCCCTTGATGTTGCCACCGGTTGGCTATCTCCCCTATTTGAGTTCATATATTTGTCTTTTAGGAATTTCACCCATAGTCGATTATCCTTCTTCATTCCCCACGCCAATTTCATAATAAAGGCTTTATTCATCGATTCTATCTTTCTTAGGCCTAACCCACCCTCTTCCTTTGGATGACACAACTTCTTCCAATTTACAAGGTGAATCTTGTCTCTACCCTCTTTCTGACCCCAGATGAATCTTCTGCAAATCTTCTCTATCTCCGAACACGTGTGTTTCGGAATAACCGCAGCTTGCATCGGGTACAAAGGAACAGTGGCGAGAACAGCTTTGCATAAAGTTATCTTTCCTGCTAAAGAAAGATTGTTAGTTTTCCACCCTGCTAACCTTCTTTGCAAATTATCCACTATATAACTATAAGTCTGCTTAGTAACTCTTTGATGAAGCAAAGGCACCCCCAGGTATCTTCCCAAATCTGTTGTTACTTGAAACCCACTCCTTCTGCTAATATCATTTGCCAAAGCAGCTGATACATTCTTTGAAAAGAATATTCTTGTCTTTACAACACTGACTCTCTGCCCCGAAGCTGAGCAAAACATATCAAGGCAATGAGAAATTCTCTCTAGCTGAGTCATACTGGCCTCTGTAAATAACAACATGTCATCCGCAAAACATAAATGAGACACCTTCAGACCATTCCTACGAACACTGAAGGGTTTCCATCTATTATCCTCCATGCTCTGATTTATTAACTGCGATAATCATTCTAAACAAAGAACAAAAATATACGAAGATAAAGGGTCCCCTTGTCTTATACCTCTGCTGGGACTAAAATTCGGAGTTGCACCTCCATTCCACATGACACTAAGTGAAGTAGATTCAATGCATTTCATGATGATCTGAATCAATTCACCAGGAAAATGAGCTGCCCTTAAAGTATCTCGGATAAAACTCCAGCTTAGGCGATCATAAGCCTTCTCAAGATCAACTTTAATGGCCATAAAACCCCTTTTCCCTTTCATTCTCCGCATTGAATGGATGATTTCCTGGGCAACAATAATATTATCAGTAATGTGTCTTCCAGGAACGAAACTGCTCTGAACTTCACTAATCAGAGTTGGCATCAAATTCTTCAGCCTCCCAACTATCACCTTAGTCACTACTTTGAATATCACATTGCAAAGACCAATTGGCCGAAATTGGTGAAGGTATTCTGGCATTTGAATCTTTGGAATCAGGACTATATAGGAGTGATTTATTTGAGATATGTCCTTGTTTCCTGTGAACACATCCCTAATATACCTGCAAACCGATTGGCCTACCACCTGCCACTGAGATTGGTAGAATATTGGTTGATACCCATCCGGCCCCGGGGCCTTATAAGGCTTCATCCCGAATATCGCTTCCTTAATTTCTTCATCTAGAACTGGAATTACCAATTTCTCCATCTGGACATTATCAATAACCAGGAATCTACCTTCTAAGTTACCCCTCTCTTGTACCTCCTCTTGCTCATGATGAAATAATTTCTGATAAAATTCCCTTACCATGTTCTTTAATTGATCTTCCTCCCAAACCCAGACATTCTGCTCATTCTTCAACGCCTTAATTTTGTTCCTTTGTCTTCTAATGATTGTTTTAGTATGAAAATAAGATGTGTTCCTATCTCCAAACGAAATCAACTGGCATCGTGATTTTTGGTACCAATGAATTTCCTCCTGATGCATAATCTGACGATATTCCATCGATAAGGCCTCCTCTAACCGATACAAGAAAGGGTTTCCTTGACCTGCTATAGATTTCTGGACTCCTCCTAGTCTATCCAAAACTCTCCTTTTCCTCCTAAAAATATTTCCATAAACCTCCCTATTCCATTCTTTTAGCTTAGATGTCAAACTCGCCAAGGCTTTTGGAGCCTCTATACCTGCCTCCCAGCCTTTTCTTAAAAACTCTGCAAACTCGCTGTGATGCAACCAGGCTGCCTCAAACCGAAATGGTCTTTCTATTCCCTGTACTCTGCCTCTCTGCTCTTCTAATTCCACAAGGATAGGATGGTGGTCTGACTTTACTCGAGGGAGAACCATCACATTTGCATCCTGGTACAATTGTCTCCATTGAGCATTGCCAAAACACCTGTCCAGCCTTTCATACACCCTCCCATAACCATTTCTAACACCCCCTCTCCATGTGAATCTAGGGCCTTTGCTCCCCAAGTCTATCAACTGACATTCCTGCACCCACTTAGCAAACCGGGATATTCTTAGGTTGTCCACACCAGCTCCCCCAACCTTTTCTGAGGCAATCAAAATTTCATTAAAGTCACCTATAATCAAAAAAAATTTGGAGATGAAAGGTCTCGGCATCATGGCTGTTCTGTTTTGGAGAGAGAGAGAGATCCATGCACAGATCGATTGCTCGTGTGAGTTTGTAAGAGATTGCCTTGCAAGCTTTTTAGGATTGTTTAAGATAATTAACCTGCAAAATGCAATATTGCTTTACCAGTTTTTTTAATTATCGAACATAGAAATGGATTTGTCAAAAGACAGCGGAGGATGTCATTTGTGTAAGTTGTGTTCTATATATATATATATATATATATGTATCGGCATTTCAGAAAAAATAGATCGCAAATAAAAAAACATCAAATTCCAGCTTTGCATGAAACGGCGTTTTGGAGAATTTTTGGTGTGGGTCCCACACATTGAAACTGTGTTTACTTGTTATCCAAACACTAAATTCAGAAGCCGTTTGGCAAACGTGGATGCCACCACATTGCCAAACGGCCACTAATACGTTAACAAAATCAGAAAAAAAAAAAAAAGAAGAAGGGGCTGGCCACCTTTAGATGTCACGCGCCATACCGTGAGGAAGAGAACATGGCAGCGCATCCAAGGAGACGTCGGATGAACAATTTATGACATTGTGAGACGTCATACGCACCGCTCGAAGGGACGTGAGGCCGAATGTTGTCGTCCGTGTGTTCTACACGCGCCAACAATAATCCGAGAAAAAAAATATATGGTCAATTACCTCAACACCCCTACAACCAACTCTTCAATTTTGTCTTATTGGGAGGCATATTTGTATTTAGTCATTTTCAAAAAATATGAAATTCTCGTAGCACCCCTCCTGGCCAAGACCTGATTTTTGTCTTTTTCGAGGGACAGAATAGTTATTTTACTTTGCAAAGAAATATAAAAAAAATCAATAAACTGATTACCAGAACCGACCAAAAACATGCAATTATTGTGACATCCCTCCTGGCAGGGCCTGTTTTTTGTCTTTTTAGAAGGACAAAATGATTATTTTACTATTAAAAAAAAATCAGTAAACTGGTGAAGAACCGACCTGAACCGAACTGAAAACTGAGCAATACCACAGTAGTTCTAGACACATTGCACAATAACCAAATTTGACTTATTTTAGTATATTATATAATAAGTAAATAGGATTTAGGGTCTGTTTGGTATTGCATTTGCTTTTGTGGTTAGGGTTTGAAAAAAGCAGTTTCAAGAAAAGCACTTTTGCTGCAGTTCAAAATAAGCTGTGAAGTGTTTGGTTAAAACTGTGGTTGAGTTTGAGGTTAAAAATTATTTAAATTTTAATTAATTTTTAGATTATTTTAATATTAAAAATATATTTTATATTAATAAACATTTATTATGTAAACATTATTCATATGTTAATTAGTTTTTAGATTATTTTAATATTAAAATTATATTTTTTATATTAATAAACATATATTATATAAATATTATTTATATTTTAATTATCAAAGAAACTCTCTACACATCTTATAATCAACGCGAAGGATTTTTAATTTATTAAGTTCTTAAACACAAAGACCACAAATACAATTATAAGCTCTTACTATGGAAGACTAAGAACATGTGCTAAAACACAAAGACCACAATACAATTATAAGTTTTTATGCAATCAGAAACCCTCGTTACAGTCTTGAATTAAAAAAGAAACATATGATATGTGATATATATTCCTAATGGCTCACCATGCATGTTTCACAAGAAGTTGACGGGTTGCAATCTAATGGTAGGTCTATACCAATCTCAGAACTGCTGCAGGAGATCGACCTAGATGATTCATCCACTTCACCAATTTGTTGAATATCTATATCGCTGCGTGATAATAGAATCCCCTCAAATTTCATTGCAACTTCTCTCATTGTTGGCCGGTTTATTCCTTTCGAATTCAAACATCTCTTTGCAAGATTTGCTATAACTATAGCTTCCTCTTCATTGCAATCCCCCTTAACTTGTGCATCAAGGATATCAAAGAGTCTACCATCTTCCATCGAATCATTGAAATGTACGACTAAGCTCATTTTTTCCAGTGAATGGGTTGAGAAAATTGCCTTTTTCCCACTTAAGAGCTCGACCCAGAACCACTCCAAAAACTATAAACATCACTCTTTTACGTTAATTGACTGCTTTCGAAAATACTCTAGATCTATGTAGCCAAAAGTACCTTGCACCTTGGTGGTCAGATGAGTTTTGTCAATGGAAACTGATCTTGAAGTTCCAAAGTCAGAAACTTTTGCTCTGTATTTCTCATCTAAGAGTATGTTTGTGGACTTGATGTCTCGGTGATAAATCGGAATAGAGGCTGAGGAGTGGAGATGGGATATCGCACATGCAGCTTCTGAGGTGATTCGTAACCGCGATTCCCATGATAGCATGAAGTCCTCGTTATGCTCATGGAGATATCGGCAAAGGGTTCCATTGGGAATGAACTCATAGACCAGCAGAGGAACTTCAGTCTCCAAGCAACATCCTAGTAGCCGAACCACGTTTCTGTGATTGATCTGTGAAAGAATGACAACCTCGTTGATGAATTCTTCTAGTTTTTTCCTCATCCACCATTGTAGACTTCTTAACTGCAACAATACTCCCATCAGCTAACATTCCCTTGTAAACGGTTCCTTGGCCGCCATGACCAAGTATTCTGTTCTCATTAAAACAATCGGTTGCCTTTTTCCAACTCATTTGAACTAAATATTTTTTGTGTTTTGAAGACTACCATCGCTTGAGGATACACTGTTGCTGCGATAATAGACCACCATTCCGTTTGAAAAACTTCGTTTTCAACCGAATGCACTTCCTTTTTTGATAAGTTTATACATCCACCGGGCACCAATGAGCAAGAACACTGCTCCAAGGGCCGGACCGATAACTCGAATCAAGAGCAAAAAAAAAGCATCACTTAGAACAGGGCGTATAATATAAAAACAATAAGAGGGAAGAGAGACATGCCAACAACAGTAAACTGTAAGGGATGAAGCTCGCATTTGAACGATCCTTTTATATTCACACAGCTTGTCAATCCATGGCAAGAGTTTCGGTCTTCACATTCATCAATGTCTAATATATAAAGAAACCAACAGAAATGAATAAATACATAGATATGTGTATAGAAGAAAAAAATATCACAAACAAATAATATGCATATAGAAAATATAAAAATCACATGTGCATTGAAGGTAAGGGTTGCCCTCATAACCCTCCTGGCAAAAACATTGGAATCCCGCACCAGTGTTATTTATTGCGTAAAACACGATACAAACCACGGCATATGTTCTCATGTTGTTATTTAGTAATCAAGCTGATGCAGAACCATGTATGGAAACAAATGAAGAAGACATCACGGGATGAGTCACCAATAACAGGATCCTGCATGAAAGACCAGAATCACGTAGAATCACCACGCATGAAGGATCCCTGCACGTTCCTTTTTCTTTTATGTCCTAGTTGACTTAGGATTGCTTTTATTGCTTTTATTTCCGTTATTATTTTGATTTGCAATGTAAAGGACGTAAAGTCCTATTTTATGGGGATTTTCCTATTACGCCATTTTCCTTTTTTGTTGTTAAGACTAGGGTCTAGTAGCTTATAAATGTAAGTGGCCATCCACGTAGAAGGCACTTTGAATTTTGATTTTGAATATGAATTTCACACAGAGACACTGTCCTGTTATTTCAACTCGTGGACTCTAGTATTTCTCAGAATAGGAACAATGTTTCTTATTCTTTCTTTTCTTATAAAAGGCTTCCGCTACGTCAGTTGGTATCAGAGCTCATCTAATTATTGATTAGATGGCGAATCCACCAAATGCACAGGAAACCCTTGAGGGAGAGGTACGTGAAAACAATGTAATCACTCAGGCTGAATTCAGAACTTTCCAACAGGAGACTCAACAAACATTACAGGCAATCCAAGCCACTCTTGCCAGGTTGACGACTGGAAATATTCAGCAGCATGAAGAGGAGAGGGGACGTGAGAATTACAGGGGAAGAGCGAACCCTGTTCATGACCACCGTCCAGTTCCACGTGGGCAGCTAGCCTACGAGGAGGAATTGAGTGATGAAGAAGAGTATGCTGAACGCATATTAAGACCCAATCGACAGGGATACCATAATATGGGAGAACACGGACATCAATCATTTCGTATGAAGATGGATCTCCCCACGTTCAATGGACAACTTCAGATCGAGGGATTTCTCGACTGGTTGCCTGTGGTGGAGAAGTTTTTCGACTACATGGAGATTCCAGAAGACAAGAAGGTGAAACTGGTTGCATACCGGTTAATGGGAGGAGCCTCAGCATGGTGGGAGCAATTACAGCTCACACGAATAAGGCAGAGAAAGGGGATGGTACAGTCCTGGTCCAAGATGAGGCGTCTGTTAAGGTACAGATACTTACCACCAGATTATGAACATATTTTATTTCAACAATACCAGGATTGCAGGCAAGGGAGCCGACCAGTTCAAACCTACGTGGAAGAGTTCCACAGATTATCTTCTTGAAATAATCTGTCAAAAACAGATGCCCAACAGGTGGCTAGATTCGTGGGAGGCCTGCGTTTAAATGTGCAAGATCGAGTGTCAATGCACACGATATACTCATTGACGGAGACCATTAATTTGGCTACAAAGGCAGAAACGCAGTTGGAAAGGGCAAGGCCAACAGGCGTGACTCGATCACCAATCGAACCAGCGCCAGCATCAGCCTATAGGGGAAAGTTTCCCATAACCCCACAAAATAGCACACCCAACATCACAAGAGGACCCAGCAGCAGCAAGCCCCGATGACAAACACCCGAACAGTTCCTCCTGAAGCGCCCAGGAATCCCTATTCCAGACCAGCTTTTGATAAATGTTACAGGTGTGGGCAGCCGGGACATCGATCCAACCAATGTCCTAAGCGAGGGGTCGTTAATCTAGTTGAGCCAGGAGAGGACTCAGACTCGGAAACGGAAGTGGAAGGGAATGAAATTGATAATCCCTACGAGTATGGAGAGATTACTAGGGGAGATGAGGGAGAATTACTCTCACAAGCCCTAGTGATTAGAAGAATTCTTCTAACACCAAAGCAGAATGAACCATCCCAGCGTCACAATATCTTCAGGACCCGATGTACTATGAACCGCAAGGTTTGTGACCTCATTTTTGATAATGGCAGTAGTGAAAACATCATCTCCAAAACTATGGTATCCAAGCTGGGGTTGAGGACAGAGAAGCATCCATCACGCTATAAAATCGGGTGGATCAAACAGGGTGCCGAAACAAGGGTAGCTGAAACTTGCCGCATTCAGTTTTCAATTGGGAAGAATTACATGGATGAGATTACCTACGACGTGGTTGAAATGGATGGCCATATGATTTTTGGCAGACCTTGGCAGTATGATGTGGACGCCACCTATAAAAGAAGGGATAATGTGTATGTGTTCATGCATGGGGGACGAAAGGTAGTACTGGCACCATTAACAGGAGAATTTGCTGCATTGGAACCGAAGGTACAAGGGAAGCCCATATTACTGGTTGATGGGGATTCTTTCATGACAGAAGCCACTAGAGCACGTGAGGTCTTTGCAGTAGTGGTGGGTAATGGCGTTGAAACTGAGTCTTTCAGCGTGCCAAAAACCATACAGTCTCTCTTAACCGAGTTCCAGGACATAATACCCGAAGAGCTACCAGAAAGGCTGCCCCCTATGCGGGATATTCAGCATCAAATAGACTTAATTCCTGGAACCGGCCTTCCAAATCGACCACACTACCGGATGAGTCCGAAGGAGGGTCTTGTTCTACAAGAGCAGGTAGAGGAGCTGATCAGGAAGGGATTAGTGCAAGAGAGTATGAGTCCTTGTGCGGTGCCATCTTTATTGGTACCAAAGAAAGATGGTAGCTGGCGTATGTGTATCGACAGCCGAGCCATCAACAAGATCACCATTAAATATCGTTTCCCCATCCCACGACTAGAGGACATGCTAGACATGCTAGCGGGTTCCCAGATTTTTTCCAAGATTGATCTAAGGAGTGGGTACCATCAAATAAGAATCAGATCCGGGGACGAATGGAAAACTGCGTTCAAAACCAAGGAAGGGTTATACGAGTGGTTGGTAATGCCGTTTGGGCTATCTAATGCCCCAAGCACTTTCATGCGATTAATGAATCAAGTGCTCAAACCTTTTACTGGAGATTTCGTCGTGGTGTACTTCGATGACATATTGATTTATAGCCGGAGTGAAGCTGACCACCTGGAGCACTTGCGGAAGGTATTTTCCGTTTTACAACAAAATAAATTATATGTTAATTTAATGAAGTGCAGATTCTTGACTAGCAGCCTATTATTCTTGGGGTTTATTGTGGGTGCCGACGGTATCAAAGTCGATAAAGAAAAGATTCGCGCCATTCAAGATTGGCCTACTCCGACCAATGTTGGGGAAGTTCGTAGCTTCCATGGGTTAGCAACCTTCTACCGACGATTCGTTAGGGATTTTAGTCGCATCATGGCACCCATCATCGAGTGCATGAAGAAGGGAAAGTTCCATTGGGGAGAAGAAGCCGAACACAGTTTTGCCTTGATTAAAGAGAAGCTATCATCTGCTCCAGTATTAGCATTACCCGACTTTGATAAATTATTTGAGGTAGATTGTGATGCCTCTATCATTGGCATCGGGGCAGTCTTGTCTCAAGAAGGGAGGCCTATTGCATTCTATAGTGAGAAACTCAGCGAAGCTCGCAGGAAGTGGTCCACCTATGAACTAGAGTTATATGCAGTATTTCGGGCCCTCAAGGTGTGGGAACATTACTTAGTACAAAGGGAATTTATCTTGTTTAGTGACCATCAAGCACTAAAATTCATCAACAGCCAAAGTAATGTAAATCGTATGCATGCTCGTTGGGTCACCTTCATCCAGCGGTTCACCTTCACCTTGAAACACAAGTCGGGCCAGTTGAACAAAGTGGCTGATGCACTCAGCCGCAAGGTAGCCCTGCTCGTCACCATGAAGGCTGAAGTCATAGGTTTTGATTGTCTCAAAAAATTGTACGTAGCAAACGAAGATTTCGGTGACGTCTGGGGCAAGTGTCAACAGGGGCTGTGTCACGACGGGATGCAAATCCACGACGGGTTCTTATTTCGGGGCAACAAATTATGCATTCCCAGGAGCTCTTTACGTGAGCAAATTGTGCATGAGCTGCATGGGGGAGATTTAGGAGGACATCTAGGACGGGACAAAACTGTGGCCCTTGCCGAGGAACGTTATTACTGGCCACAACTGAAGCGTGATATTGGCAACCATGTTAGAAGATGCTCAACCTGCCAAGCTGCCAAGGGACAAGCACAGAACACAGGCCTTTACATGCCGCTACCTATACCCGCAGGGCCTTGGGAAGATCTTTCAATGGATTTCATCCTTGGTCTTCCTCGAACACAGCGGGGTGTCGACTCAGTGTTTGTAGTGGTGGACAGATATTCTAAAATGGCCCACTTCATCGCCTGCAAAAAGACATCAGATGCCGTACATGTTGCCAATTTATTCTTTAAAGAGGTTGTTCGTCTTCATGGGGTCCCTAAATCGATCACCTCAGATCGAGACACTAAATTTTTAAGTCATTTTTGGAGGACTTTATGGAGGAGATTTGACACAACACTTAACTTCAGCAGCACCAGCCACCCCCAGACGGATGGACAGATAGAAGTGGTGAATCGCACCCTAGGCAACTTAATACGCTGCCTATCAGGAGAAAAACCAAAACAGTGGGACCTCACATTGGCTCAAGTTGAGTTTGCATACAATAGCATGCTCAACAGGTCCACTGGCAAGACACCTTTCCAAGTGGTCTACTGCCAACCACCAAGACATGCATTAGACTTGGTTCCATTACCGAAGTTACCAGGAATGAGTATTGCAGCTGAGCATATGGCTGACAGGATTCAAGCAATTCAAGAAGAAGTGCGCAGGAACTTAGCGGCATCAAACGCCAAGTATAAGGCAGCTGCGGATCGGAAAAGACGTCCCAAATTGTTCCAAGAAGGGGATCTAGTGATGGTATATTTACAACTGTCATGTTATTTCAACTCGTGGACTCGAGTATTTCTCAGAATAGGAACAGTGTTTCTTATTCTTTCTTTTCTTACAAAAGGCTTCCGCTACGTCACAAGCCAGCGACACAGGAACAGTACTTGGCAAATTACTGATATCTTGGGGACTTTTTAATTATTTTGGAATCAAACCATTGTCGGTCTGCTAGGAAGACCAGTTTCTGCCCGTCACTTCCTTGTTTACCCTCTATTGACTCCATACTTGAATTGAAAACCTCAAGTAAGGAAGGAAAGCCCGTATCTTGACAGCAGTCCTCACCAGAGCAATCTCCATTTTCAGGTCTAATATTAGTAACAGAAATAGGTTCAACGAAAACACCAAATAAGTTTGAGATTAAAATATTATAAAAAAAAATATTAACGGGGACTAGTATATGAGTGAATCTCTCTCATACGGGGTACGTAAATATTAATGCTTACAATATAAGTATTATAAAATTCTTCCAAATGAAAACAACAGTCCAAAAAAACGGGAGACTTGGCACTTCTACTCAAATATGATTTTTGTTTTTTAAATGGTGAATTATGTTTGATTAATTTGTAAGAGAATCTGCGAATCGTAGCATTGACAGCAGCAGACAAAATGATTTTCTGCATAAACATTGCCACTAATTAATCAAATTGATAGATGGACGGGCAATTTAAATCAGAGTAGTTAAAAATTAATGGTGAGGACACAAGGAAAAGGTTAGCATCCAATAATAACACAGAAGTCTTAAGCATTCCATCTTTAAGCTCGGCGCTGCCATTTTCAGACATAAAATAACTTTGAAGGGATGTCACTGATGTTGTTATATTATGAAGACAGCTTTCATGGCAGATTCCAAAGAACAAGGCAACGCCCTCAAGTCTCAGCTACTTGTGGAAGAATCCTATCCCACCCCGCTCTTCAAAGGGTATAGTCTCTCTTAATGTTTAAAGAAAAAAGAAAATGTCTCCTGCAAATAAAGGTAGCTTGCACGCTAAGAGTCACTCAGTGGCCTGTAAAATAATCGATTGTTATTTTTGTGGCGTGTACATGCTGATTAATTCTCTACAAATAACTGATTCCAGGAAACCTTCTGAATGCCTGTGGAGACTAACCATCTGAATGCCTGTGGAGACTTCATAAAACCGTTCTGGCCGGCTTGAACAATTAGAAAAAGAAAAAATGAATGGCCATCAGCGAAAATGACAGTGTAGACACTGAACATGATGAGAAATTTTAAAATAGTTAATTATTGATAGTTATCTCATGTTTTGGTTTTGAAAAAGAGATAAACACCATTAAATACACTCATTAATGCATCAAGTAGTAGTTTCAATTCAAATCTCTATCATCTCGACGACTTCAGCTACCCCGTCCCCAACATTTTCCAAATTCATACACATCAAATCACTAGTCGTTTTCGTCAAGTACCAGTTCAAACCCTCTCAGCACCTTCATTGATGATAATTATGGATCAATGGTTATTATTTTATGTTTGGTGATAAATAGACTAATCACTGTTAGTTTATATATCAACTATGTGACTTACCTAGATTCACACTTGTAAGGATCATACAATATATATAAAAAAAAAAAAAGATGCTAGAAAAAGAGAGTAAAGATACACTCGATTAATTATTAAAAAATGATTTTATTATGCACCACTAAGTTGCTTTATATAGACAAAGTATCAACATAAAAGTAGGAATTAATAATTATATTTGTTATCTTATCCATAAAATCCTAAACAAACTTCTAAGAAATTGAGAAATTCTTAAACAAGCTACAAAAGAATTGGTAATAAAAACTGACTTAGTCAATTAAATAGTATGACCAGTGTTGTAGTTTTAACACTCCCCCTCCTCCTTTTCTTTTCATCATCCTTAGCTCATGACAAAAAACTTTAAAATTTGCTGTCATTCGAGCTTTTTGTGAACAAAACTGAAACTTTTTTTTCTGTTTAATATGTTTTAACTCATTTTCTTTTTACAAAAAAATTTCCCTAATAAAATGATAATACACCTTGCACGAAAAATTGGATTTTCAGCCAAACATATTGTCAATTAGTTGTCGCAATACAAGAAAATTGCATCATTTGTCGGCTGACAAATGCCCTTCAACAATCATGTGAGCCAAGTGCTTTCTTATGTTGCCATTATTGTTGTTTGGTACTCTACTTCAATTGTTAATAAGATTCAATAGGTTTCCTTTTGCTACACCAATATATTGTTCCTCACCTAAGCATAAAAAATACCCGAGTAATTGGGAATTAAGGTGCAAGTGTTGATTTAACCGAGACTGAAAACTTGAGGGACCGGACTGTTAAGGAACCATTTCACCTAAAAGCTTAAGCTTGTAAGTGAGGCCCCATAATATGGTTTATATTATTCTCTAACACACCCTCTCAAGTGAAAGCTCTTTGGGCTTGAAACTTGCACAGGCCTACATCACCTTGTGCTTGGTTTTTATCAAATAGAATGGGGGTGGTGAGATTCAAACTCGTGACCGTTGGGTCAACAAGGCTCTGATACCATGTTAAGGAACCATCTCACCTAAAAGCTCAAGTTATTAGGTGAGGCCCCAGAATATGATTTATGTTATTCTTTAACACACCCTCTTCAAGTGAAAGCCATTTGGGCTTGAAACTTGCACATAGGCCCACACTACCTTGTGCTTGATTTTTATCAAATAGAATGAGGGTGGTGAGATTCGAACTCGTGACCGCTGGGTCAACAAGGCTCTGATACCATGTTAAGGAACCATCTCACCTAAAAGCTTAAGCTTGTAAGTGAGGCCCCATAATATGGTTTATATTATTCTCTAACACGGACCACTTAATTCACGTGCACAGTAGCTTCCGACTGACCACCAAGATAGCTTCAACGGACGATACCGACGGGTAGAGGTGGCCGAGGTGGTTCTTCCTGTGGTGGTGGCGTCTGAAATGGTGGCCGGAGGCAGCGTTGGAAGGTTGTGGTACTGTTCACCGACCACGAAGAGAGCTTCAACAGACGATGCCGATGGGTAGAGGAGGCTTAGGTGGTTCTTCCTGTGGTGGTTTCGTCGTAAATGGTGGCCTGTGGTGTCCGGAGTCAGCGATGAAAGGTCCTGGCATCATGGTTGTTCTGTTTTGGAGAGAGAGAGAGAGCCATGCACAGATCGATTGCTCGTGTGAGTTTGTAAGAGATTGCCTTGCAAGCTTTTTAGGATTGTTTAAGATAATTAACCTGCAAAACGCAATATTGCTTTACCAGTTTTTTTAATTATCGAACATAGAAATGGATTTGTCAAAAGGGCAGCGGAGGATGTCATTTGTGTAAGTTGTGTTCTATATATATATATATATCGGCGTTTCAGAAAAAATGGATCGCAGATAAAAAAGCATCAAATTCCAGCTTTGCATGAAACGGCGTTTTGGAGAATTTTTGGTGTGGGTCCCATACATTGAAACTGTGTTTACTTGTTATCCAAACACTAAATTCAGAAGCCGTTTGGCAAACGTGGATGCCACCACATTGCCAAACGTCCACTAATACGTTAACAAAATTAGAAAGAAAAAAAAAGAAGAAAAGAAGAAGAAGAAGAAGAAGGGGCTGGCTGTTAATTGCGGAGCCAATGATAATATGTATTTTGTTATTATTTATTTTAATTCTTAAAATTTTATTTTAAACGGTTTAATTTTAATAATAAATCAATTAATTTGAATTATAAAAGTATAAACCAAGTTTACAAAGATACCATGATTTTTTTTAAACTCTGCATTCAGACGGATTGATTTCATAAATCCACGTATTAGAACATTATTCAAAGTGGAATTTAATTTAAATTGATTTTGAATTAGTTTGGTTATATTTTGAAGGTTTTTATAAATTGACTTATTACCTATCTGAACCCTATGGCTATCATCGCATTGAACGTCAAGAGACTCCCCTAGGAGGTGTGGAAGTTTCGGTCTTCACATTCATCAATGTCTAATTTATAAAGAAACCAACAGAAATGAATAAATCCATAGATATGCGTGTAGAAAAAAAAATATCTCAAACAAATAATATGCATATAGAAAATATTTTTGTGTTGGAAAATTTGTCCACGGTAGAATTGAATAGTGTGCTGCCATGTTGTTTGTTTGTCTTTGGGTGCAAAACGGTATTGATTTTCTGAAAATATAAATACACTGTGATCTATTTGTTTGAGATTTGTATACATTGATCCTAAATTTCTATACTTTACATGCTCTTGCCATACAAACACATCTTATAATCAACGCGAAGGGCTTTTAATTTATCAAGTTCTTAAAATAAATCCTATTTACTTATTATCTAATATACTAAAAGAAGTCAGATTCAGTTACTGTGCAATGTGTCTAGAATTACTGTGGTATTGCTCAGTTTTCATTTTCGGTTTAGGTCGGTTCAGTTCATTCGGTTCGCTAGTTTTCTGATTTTTTTTAATAGTAAAATAATCATTTTGTCCTTCTAAACAGACAAAAAAAAAGGCCCTGCCAGGAGGGATGTCACGGTAATTGCATGTTTTTGGTCGGTTCTGGTAATCGGTTTATTGATTTTTTTATATTTCTTTGCAAAGTAAAATAACTATTATGTCCCTCGAAAAAGACAAAAATCAGGTCTGGCCAGGGAGGGGTACTACGAGAATTTCATATTTTTTGAAAATGACTAAATACAAATATGCCCCCCAATAAGACAAAATTGAAGAGGTGGTTGTAGGGGTGTTGAGGTAATTGACCATATATTTTTTTCTTGGATTACTGTTGGCGCGTGTAGAACACGCGACCGACAGCATTCAGCCTCACGTCCTTTTCGGGCGGCGCGTACTACGTCTCACAATGTCATAAATTGTCCATCCGACGTCTCCTTGGATGCGCCGCCATGTTCTCTTCCTCACGGTATGGCGCGTGACATCTAAAGGTGGTCAGAGACGAGCCGGTGGGTGGTTAAATGTTTTTCCCTTCTTTTCTCTCTCCTTCAGCCTAAACTACACGCCAGCCCCTCAGTTTTATTACCTTTTCATTTCAGTCCCTTTTCTTTGAATTGTGTTGTATGGTCCTTATTTCTGTTATGTAGATTTTGATTTGTTTCAATGGTGTCCTTCGATTGAAATTCATTATATATTAAATTTTCATTTCAGTCCTTATTCTTTTAATTTCCAGATTGTTTTTAAATCCCTTAATATTTTCAGTACAGAAGATTTTAGTTTTTCAATTTTGTCCTTTAATTGAAATAGATAATATATATGGTTTTCATTTAAGCCCTTATACTTTTAATTTTTTATTTAATTCCTTTATTTTTTTAATATTTCTTAAATAGTCCTTATTTTTGTCCATGTTTATATATGTGTGCTTTTAACTTTGGTTTTTAATTTTTATTATTTTCTCTTTTGTTGAGGTAACATTTTTTTGAAAAATTTTGTTCTTAAATTTTAGTTTGTGTTTGTGATCATTTGAAAAATAATATTTTTTTTTTTTGTGGTTCTTTCTTTTGGTTTTTTTTTTATTTTCACCTCAAATGATTTTTTATAGCTAATAATTTTTTTTTCCTTTTTGTTAAAGTTATTGGTTTTTTTTCTTTGATTGAATTTTTTCCCATTATTAACACAATAATAATAATAATTTTAGTTTTTTTCTTGCTTCCTCTTTTGTTAATATTTTTGATTTTTTCTCTTGGGGTAATTTAATAATTTTTATTGTGTTAGCAGTAATAGCAATAATATTATTAGATGTTAAGGATTCAATGTTCCTGTGGTTATAATAGGGTGTGTTGATGTGTTTTATTATATCAAACCTTACATGTATAGATGTTATACTTTATTTGATTTTTTCATTTTTTTTATTTGATTGAAATTGATAATATATTTGGTTTTCATTTTGTCCCTTATACTTTTAATTTTTTTATTTTAATTCCTTTTGCCAGTATCATGGATTACTTGAGTATAGTTGCAAATAATCATCTTCTAAACTTCTTAGATGATTTCATTTACTGCACTATTACTTGGATGGTTTGTTTCTTAAGTGAGCTCTCACCATAATGCATATGAACGAGGGGCTTGTGCTTCCCTAGCGAAAAAAACTGAGTGGTTTCACATAAACGCACTGAAAACTCTTTTTTTTTATCTGGTTTATTGAATTTGAATAACAAACAGCTCCTGAAACAGCTCCTGAGCATTTATTCAACACTCCTCCTTGGCTCTAGAGTTGCAAACCCCAAGTCTTTATCGCAGGAACTCAAACCTAGCTTTGGGAAGTGCTTTAGTTAGGATGTCTGCATTTTGATTTTTAGTTTTGCAGTAGATTAACTGAATTTCACCTTCTCTTAAGAAATAGAGCTTCAATTTGAAATGTTTGGTCTTGCCATGGAAAACAGGATTGCTTGCAATTGAAATTGCAGCTTGGTTGTCAACTAGAATTTGTGTGCTTTCCTCTTGCTCCATATGCAAATCTGTCATTAGCTTCATAATCCAAAGAGCTTGATTAACGGCAGGAGTAGCAGCTACATATTCTGCTTCTGCTGTGGATTGGGCTATAACATCTTGCTTTTTAGAACACCATGAAAAAACAGCAGAACCAAAGCAAAAATAATATCTTGAAGTGTTTTTCATATCATCAACACAACATGTCCAATCACTGTCAGAATAACCATGTAATTTGAAACTTCTAACCTGACAGAACCTTAGTCCATAGTCAATTGTACCCTTGATGTATCTAACAATTCTTTTTGCTGCTTGAAAATGAATTTCACTAGCACAATGCATGTACCTTGAGAGTAGACTTATAGCATGCACAATATCTGGTCTTGTTGCAGTCAAGTACATCAAGCAACCTATCAAGGTTCTGTAAAGTCTCTCATCAACCTTTGCAGCTCCATCTTCTTTACAAAACTTCTCCTTGAAATTCATTGGGGTTGTTGTTGGTTTGCACTCTTCCATGTTGAATTTCTTTATAATTTCCTTGGCATACTTATGTTCACATATGAAGATCTCATCCTGCTTTTGTTTGACTTCCATGCCGAGAAAGAATGACATCTTTCCAAGATCAGTCATCTCAAAAACATCCTTCATCTCTCTCTTGAAAATATCAGCAATTAAAGAGGCTAATAATTGTGCAAAAACATTTCAGCATGGTATGACCATCAAATGGAAAGAATTTGATGAGCTCCAAGAATATTAAATAGAGGAATTAATTTGGTCTTGAATTATCATGTTAAATACATTAAATCTAGTCATTTAGCTATTATGGTAGCCTCTAGAAGTCCAAGAGACCTAAAAACATGGGGACTTGTTTATGTTATTGTTTGAACTGTTTTAAAGCGATAGTTATGACTTTTCCTATTCTTGGAGGGTTGTTTCAAGTATATAAATGGGTATTTCGAAATGAATAAATAGATTATGTTTTTAAAAAATTATCATTATTGTGAGGTCTTGTGTTCCTCTTCGTTCTAAAAAGAACTCCTAGAACTTATCAAGTTAATCTTGTGGCGTTCAAACAACCAAACTTATCACCTTGATTGTTGAGAGATTCTCAGTTTTTCTGGGTGTGGCATTTCAATCTTTCGTAGTCTTGGTTTTCATCTTGTTAGGTATGAAGTCAAGGCTCAACCAATCTTGTCTACACGATCTTGGGGTTCTAAACCATCATAGTTATTGGGTTTCATCACAATTGTTGATGGAGTTCATATCATTTGGTATTAGAACTTTGGTTCTAAGATAAGTTTGACTATCTTTCCTTTTCGTTTTCTTTATTTACTGTTACCTACTATAGAAGAAATTTTTTCTTTATACCTAATTTCTTCTTTTAATTTTTATATTTGATATTGCATATGTTAAAGAGATTCCTAGCCTGTAAAATTACAAAACCTGATGTAACAAGAGATCCCATTATTCTACTCATGCACCCATAAAGGAGCCTGTGGCATAAAGGAACAAAGCAAACATTTGACTTCCATTAGTAGGGAGAGGATCTGAGATAATTGGCAATGGTAATAAGAAAAGAGCCAAACTATAGGACTCGGTCATTACACGTGCTTATTAATCATATTATATTGTTCCGAAGCTTCTACATATATTGTTTTTCTTCTACTATTGCTTCCTCTTTCATTTTTATTTGGTCTGGCATGTGTGCTACTTTTTGTTTTTGTTTATATGGTGCTCCGTGTTTTATTCAGGCAATTTATTGCAGATAGTAATTTCGATTCTTTTAGGTTTTGTCGCTTGCAGACTTTGATTAACCAAGGAAGCCTGCCATGAATTAGGACCCTCCATTGTTCACAGGAATTGAAATGCAATTGTGTTTTATCTTCCCCTTTTCCTATCCCTCCTTTATCATTATGGTTTTGTGATAGATAATAATATAAATTATATTTTAGGGTCTCACCTAAAAGTTTGAGTTTTTAGATGAGATGGTTCCTTGACATGATAGTAAAGCCTTGTTGACCCAGCGATCACGAATTCGGACTTCACCACTCTCATTCTATTTGATTAAAAACCAAGCACAAGGTAGTGTGGATTTATGCAAGTTTCTGTAGGTTTCTTAACAAGGTAAAGTATAAGAAACTTGTAAATTGAATCTATTGTTTTTTAATACTACAAAGCTTGTCTTTTATTGATCATCAAGATGCCTATTTATACATCTTATTTAAAATAGAAAAGCCACAAAAGAAGCAACTAAATCTGCTGCATATCACGCAACAACTTTGAACATGAATAGCTAAATAAAAGGTCAATCCTAACAGACTTTGGCTGAAAGATGTTTTATTGAATTTAAATAACAAACAACTCCTGAAACAGCTCCTGAGACATTTATTTAACACTCTTCCTTGGCTCTAGAGCTACAAACCCCAAGTCTTTGTCGCAGGAACTCAAACTTAGCTTTGGGAAGTGCTTTAGTTAGGATGTCTGCATTTTGATTTTCAATTTTGCAGTAGATTAACTGAATTCCACCTTTTCTTTGAACTTCTCTTAAGAAATAGAGCTTCAATTTGAAATGTTTGGTCTTGCCATGGAAAACTGGATTGCTTGCAATTGAAATTGCAGCTTGGTTGTCAACTAGAATTTGTGTGCTTTCCTCTTGCTCCATATGCAAATCTGCCATTAACTTCCTGATCCAAAGCGCTTGATTAACGGCAGCAGTAGCAGCTACATATTCTGCTTCTAAACAATATCCTGAAGTGTTTTTCATATCATCAACACAACATGTCCAATCACTGTCAGAATAACCATGTAATTTGAAGCTTCCAGCCTGACAGAACCTCAGTCCATAGTCAATTGTACCCTTGATGTATCTAACAATCCTTTTTGCTGCTTGAAAATGGATTTCACTAGCACAATGCATGTACCTTGAGAGTAGACTTACAGCATGCACAATATCTGGTCTTGTTGCAGTCAAGTACATCAAGGAACCTATCAAGGTTCTGTAAAGTCTCTCATCAACCTTTGCACCTCCATCTTCTTTACAAAACTTCTCCTTTAAAATCATTGGGGTTGTTGTTGGTTTGCACTCTTCCATGTTGAATTTCCTTATAATTTCCTTGGCATACTTATGTTGACATATGAAGATCTCATCCTGCTTTTGTTTGACTTCCATGCCGAGAAAGAATGACTCCTAGCAACTGGAGCAAAAGTCTCTGGAAAATCTATCCCAAACATCTGAGCATAGCCTTTCACGACCAGCCTTGCCTTTTGTTTGTTTACAAGACCATCAGGATTGAATTTGGTCCTGTAAACCCATTTTACACCTATGGCTGACTTGTGTGTATGTCTGTCAACTAGTATCCAAGTTTGGTTTTTTTCAATCATCCTAAGCTCCTCCTCCATTACATCCATCCAATTTTGATTTGTTACAGCTTCTTCATATCCTCCAGGTTCGATTACAGCCACTCTGGACTTCAGCCTCTTTAAGCTATGCAGGGAGGCTTCAGCTCCTAAAATCCACCATTTTCTCCATGCAGGTTTATTGGCTTAGCATCTTCATCATTCCTGTTTCAGTCTCTCAGAAATTAGAGAAAATCATGGCTTGGTTCTTATGGAAGGGTCCAGCGATGGGGATGCATGGAGCGAAAGTGAGTTGGGATAGCATCTGCTACCCGTTAAAGGAGGGTGGGCTCGGCATCAAGAGAATCAAGGATTGGAACAGAGCTGCTATGGCAAAGCATATTTGGCGTTTCCTGTCTTATCCTAACTCTATTTGGTCTTCGTGGATTCAAAAATCTCTTCTCAGGGGCAAGAACATATGGCAAATTCATTGCCCCTCTCGAGCTTCATGGGCCTGGCGCAAAATTCTGGCATGCAGGGATTGGTGTGAGGGCCTTTTCGTTTCTAAAATTGGGAATGGAGAGGATACTTCCCTGTGGTTTGACATTTGGCTGCCAGATGGGGGAAGGATTTATGACCGCTTTGCCGCTAGAACAATAGCTTCGACGGGGCTTAACTGGACTGCTAAGGTTGCTTCTATAATCAGGGGAGGGGACTGGAACTTTCCAACTACGCCTTCAGAGATTTTTCAGATTTGGAATAACATTAGATTCAAACCTAAAATTCATGAGAAAGATCACATCGTTTGGAAGGGCCATGCAACGGGTAACTTCACAGTGGACTCAGCTTGGAACGTGGTAAGGAAAAAGAAGCCAATAAATCCTCTTCACGGTCTCATCTGGTACACAGGGAATGTTCCGAGATATGCAATGAATCTTTGGCTAGCTTCAATGGGTAGGCTGTCCACTAAGGACAGACCCCATATGGCAAATATAGCTGATAATAACCAGTGTGTCTTTTGTGGGGTGGAGGCAGAATCCCATAGGCATCTTTTCTTTCGGTGTAGTTACTCGAGTGGGAGTGTGGCAAACAATAGCGGCCATACCACTATGCACCGGCCGAACATGCAATGGGAGCAATTATTGAATTGGGCAGCGAATCACTATAGCAACAGGAAGGGATTCAATAGCATATTAATGCGGCACACCATAGCCATAGCTGTGTATTACATATGGACAGAGCGCAACTGTCGAGTGTTTCAGGGTGACCAAAAGCCAGCTTCTGTTCTTGCTCGTGAAGTCATTATGCAGCTTCGTCTCCTTTTATTGAGCTACAAGGGTCCTATCCCTGATGCTTTTAGATTGAAATGGAATATATAATCCCGCCCAGCTGGGCTGCGGGGCTTGCAGCAGTGAAGGGCTTTTGAAGCCGTGGGAGGCTTCATGCTCTTCTTCTCGGGTCGTTGTTGTTGGTTTGGCCTTCATTCGGGCTGGGCTCCTTTCAGCTTTGCTTTGAGTCAGCCCTTTGTTCAGGGCAGGCTTTCCTTTTCAGGCCTTTACGCCTGGAGTTTTTTCTTTGCTTAGCCTTTCGGCCTTGTTTTCTTTTGCTTAGCGGTTTCCGCTCCCTGTTCTTAGCCCGTTCCTGTGGGTTGAGTTAGCAGGCCCTTTGTAATTATTTCCCCCTTTCTTAATCCATTTGAACTTGTTCAAAAAAAAAAAAAAAAAAAAGGTTCATCATCAACACCATCATTCTCCTCTTGAAACTCAGGTCTGTTGGCACCACCATTCTCCTCTTGAAACTCAAGTTTGTCATCATTACTCCAGCACCAGCTATCTGATTCAAAGAACTGAACATTTCTGCTCACAATTACTTTGTTTTTCTGTGGTAGATATACCCTGTAAGCTTTTGAAAATGAGTTGTAGCCTACAAAAACTCTAGATTCTGCCTTCTTATCCAATTTGTCTCTTTTAACCTAAGGAATGTAAGAGAAACAAAGACAACCGAATGTTTTTAAATTTTGCAGCCTTGGTTTATAGCCATACCATGCTTAAAAGGATTTTTTTGTTAGAGAGCTTTTATTGGTAGTCTGTTCAGTAGAAAAATTGATGTGTTAGCAGCTTCAACCCAAAGTTAGCAAACATCTTGTCATCTCCATGAGTGTTCTATTTTTTCTCTCAACCACCCCATTCTGTTGAGGTGTGTAAGGTGTTGTTAGCTGGTGTTCCATGCCTTCAGTTTCACAGAATTTGTTGAATTTTTCTAAGTTGTATTCAATTCCATTATCAGACCTGATCACCTGTATTCTGCACTTACTTTGTTTTTCTACCCAAGCTTTGAATTTCCAAAAGATGTCAGCAATCTCAGATTTAAATTTCATGAAATAAATCCAACACATTCTTGTGCGATCATCAATAAATTCAATGTAATACTTACTGCCATTTAAAGATGGTGTTTTCAAAGGTCCTCCCACATCTGTATGGACTAGCTGTAATTTCTGAGTAGCCCTCCATGCTTTGTTCTTTGCAAAAGGAAGTCTTGTCTGCTTTCCATACTGACAGGTTGCACAAGTTGAAAGCTCATCTTCTAGATCAGGTAAACCTTCTCCAAGATTGTTCTTCTTCATAAGAAGTAGGGTTGCATGATGAAAGTGCCCTAATCTTCTATGCCAAAGCATTGTATTGTTGTCTTCTTTGTGTGCTGCAGCCTGTTCTTCTTCCACAAAGCTCAAGGCAAAACTTTTGCCTTTCATTTGAACTTTAAACATCTTTTTTCCTCTTGAATCAGTAATCAAACAATAATTGTTTTCAAACAACACTTATATCCTGTTTCCAGTAGCTGACCAACACTCAAAAGGTTTTGAGTGATGTCAGGAACATACAAGACATTAGAAAGTAGTTTCAAACCTGTTTGATCTTTGATTGCCATTGTTCTTTTGCCTTTGACTGCAAGATATACTCCATTTCCAATTCGTACTTTAGAAATGGCAGTTCTGTCAAGCTGTGTAAAGAGCTTTTGTTCATAAATCATATGACATGTACATCCACTGTCGATTAATCATCCTTCTGTGGAGCTATTGGCAGAAAAACATGATGCTACAAATAGCTGCTCATCTTGAAATTGTTCAACAGTAGTCTTGACTTCTCATGGTTGTTGTTGAGATTTGCATATTCTTTTCACATGTCCTAACTAACCACACTTGTGACATTTTATATATGGTCTCCACCAAAACCTTTTTTGTGGATGATTGGTTTTTTTGTAGAAAGGACATGGTGGAAAAGTGGTGTTATTACTGTTGTTTCTGGTGTTGTTTGGCTTCATCTTTGTCTGTGATATGGCCTGGAATGCATCCTCCACAGATCCTTCTTGCCTCATGAATCTTCTTTGTTCCTTAGCTTGCAATGCATTCAACAGTTCTGCCAAGGTAATACTGGAAATTTCTTTTGAGTTTTCTAATGATGATATTGTAACTTCAAATCTTTCAGGGACTGTTACAAGAATTTTCTAAACCATTCTAGAGTCAAAAAAATCAGTACCAAGCAGCCTTACTCTGTTAACTATATCAAGGAGTCTATCATAATACTCCTTGATAGTATCTGACTCCTTCATCCGCTGCATCTCAAACTCTCTAATCAGATTCAACACTTGCATGCCCTTGACACGTTCATTTCCTTCGTACTCCTTTTTCAAGAAATTCCAGATTTCAGATGTTGTCTTCAATGTCATAATTCTAGTGAAGATTGCAGATAAAACTGCTGCAAATAAGCTAGCTTTTGTCTTTGATTTCCTTTGCTTTATTTCCTTATGACTTTTTATTTGAGCCATGGTTGGGTTGTCAAGCAAAAGAGGCACTTCGTAAGTGTTTTCAACAGCTTCCCACTGATCATTGGCATCTAGATAGGCTTCCATTCGAACAGCCCATATTTGATAGTTCATTCCATCAAATACTGGAGGTGCTATTGCATTCATTGTATATTGGTTGTAGGTTTTGTGTTTAGATAAGGGAGATGGTAGGTGTTTTAGGGTAAGTGTTTGAAGGTGGATGTTTAGGCTCACTCAACCTCACAGGTTTCTCAAGGATCTTTAGCTCTGATACCAATTTGTAGGTTTCTTAACAAGGTAAAGTATAAGAAACCTGTAAATTGAATCTGCTGTTTTTGAATACTGCAAAGCTTGTCTTTTATTGATCATCAAGATGTCTATTTATACATCTTATTTAAAACAAAAAAGCCACAAAAGAAGCAACTAAATCTGCTGCATATCACGCAACAACTTTGAACAGAAATAGCTAAATAAAAGGTCAATCCTAATAGATTTTGACTGACAGGTGTTTTATTGAATTTGAATAACAAACAGCTCCTGAGACATTTATTCAACAATTTCAAATCCAAAATTTTTTTACTTGAGGAAGAGTGTTAGAGAATAATATAAATCATATTCCTGGTCTCACCTAAAAATTAAGTTTTTAGATGAGATGGTTCATTGATATTTTATATTGTGAAACTGATTAATATGGCTTGTTTGGTTTTATTTTGATCTTCTTCGGAACTGCTCTCCTTCTCTCTCTTGTAAAATGTGTTTGATCACTACAATCTTTTCAATTTTTTCTCTGTTTTCTTGCTGATCTTGTTTGTGTTTATGCGAGTAATGAAATCTGTACAGATGTTCTTGGACTTTTGAGTTTTGCCGTGGGATTTATGCAAGTAAACTTGTGGAAATACGTATAGTAAATTGTTGGGAAAAGTACTCAATAATAGGGAACCAATTTAGCGGATAACCAATCAAGTCCCAAACCTTTTTCCCTCTTTGTGCAATCAAATTATAGGATCAAACAATCAACAATATAATGCAAATAACCAAACACATCGACACCAAGATTTTTACGTGGAAAACCCAATGCGGGAAAAAACCACGGGACCGTAGGCCACTTAAAACTTCCACTATCACAAATAATGGGTTCACAATATTCTTCCTTAGATTCAACTAAGGGCTACAACATATATCATCAAGAACAATCTATTCTTGGAATACAATAAGATTAAAAAGAACAAAGTTTGAGAAAAGGCTCACAATACTGACAGCCCCGTTTTCTGTCAAAACAGCAAACTTCCACAACTGCAATCTTCGATCCAACCGTTCAGAATGAAGATTAATATGTCTAGAAGCCTCTGTCCAAATCTCAGCTCGATCCAACGGTTAGCGAACTGGCAATCAAAGAAAGAAGATGCACTGTTCAGCAGCCACCACTTTCTCTTTTCTCCCTCTCTTTTCTTCTTTTGTCTCTTGTTAAGTATAAAACCCTAATACCACATTTTAAGTGATGTGGCAGCCCCCTTTTATTTTAAATGGTGCGGGACCACCCAACAAATCTCCCCCTCACGCACCATGTGAGGAATTCGCCATACTGACGATCAATTTGTAAAGTTCAATTTAGGAGGCTCTACCAAGCCTACTTCCTTTCTCGCAAAAACTCAAACTTCTCTCTCGGTAAAGGCTTGGTCATCATATCTGATGCATTGTTATCAGTATGGATCTTCTCAACAACAAATGACTTCATCTCCATAGCATCTCGAATCCATTGATATCTAACTTCAATGTGCTTTGATCGAGAGTGAAAAGTAGGATGCTTACTTGAGATGGATTGCACTTTGACTGTCACAGTGCAACACAAAGTTCTCTTGAACTAGACCAAGTTCATGCAAGAACTTCTTCATCCATAACAACTCTTTGCCCCCTTCAGTAAGAGCAATATATTCAGCCTCAGTAGTGGATAATGCAACACATTTTTGCAACCTTGATTGCCATGAGACTGCTCCCCCTGCAAACTTCATCAAGTATCCTGATGTGGACTTTCTAGAATCAACATCACCAGCCATATCTGCATCTGTGTATCCTTCCAACACAGGTTTGTTATTGCCAAAACACAAGCTGAAGCTAGAAGTGCCTTTGAGATACCTGAGTATCCATTTCACTGCTGACCAGTGTTCTTTACCAGGATTGGAGAGGAACCAACTAATCACACCAACTGCATGAGCTATATTCGGCCTTGTGCAAACCATGGCATACATCAAGCTACCAACTGCGGATGCATAAGGAGCCTTTTTCATCTCTTCTTTTTCTTCATCACTTGAAGGACACTGATTAGAACTTAGTTTAAAGTGGCTTGCAAGTGGAGAACAAACCGGTTTGGAGTTGCTCATGTTGAATCTCTCAAGTACTTTTTGGACATATCTCTCCTGAGATAGCCAAAGTTTCTCCTTCTTCCTGTCACGTGTGATCTTCATGCCAAGAATCTGTTTTGTCGGTCCTAAGTCTTTCATTGCAAAGGACTTACTTAACTCTTCCTTCAAAATTTGAATCTTCTTAGCATCATGGCCAACAATCAGCATATCATCCACATACAACAACAGAATAATAAAGTTTCCATCTGGAAACCTCTTCATAAATACACAATGATCAGAAGTGGTCCTGTCAAAACCATGATCTACCATGAAGGAATCAAACTTCTTGTACCACTGTCTCGGAGCTTGCTTTAACCCATATAGACTCTTTTTTAACTTGCAAACTAGTTGCTCTTTGCCTTTTGTTTCAAACCCTTCAGGTTGCTCCATGTAGATCTCTTCATCTAAATCACCATGGAGAAAGGCAGTTTTTACATCAAGCTGTTCAACTTCAAGATTTAAACTAGCAGCTATACCAAGCACAACTCGGATTGAAGACATCTTGACCACTGGTGAAAAAATTTCTTCAAAATCAATACCTTTCTTCTGACCGAAACCTTTCACAACCAATCTTGCCTTGTACCTTGGTTGTGAGCAATGTTCATCAGTCTTCAACCTGAACACCCATTTGTTCTTGAGTGCTCTCTTACCTTTAGGAAGCTTCATTAACTCAAAGGTATGGTTTTCATGCAAGGATTTCATCTCTTCTTGCATTGCTTTCAACCACTCACCTTTCTTCTCATGTGACATAGCTTCATCAAAGCATTCTGGTTCTCCCCCATCAGTAACCAGCACATACTCATGAGGAGGATATTTGGTGGAAGGTTGGTGAGGTCTAGTTGACCTTCTCAACTGTGGCTCATCTGGAGCTTCTTGCATATCCTGTTCAGGAATAACATCAATATCATCATTAGTTGATTCAGAATCACCAACTAATGGCTCAATAATAAAACCACCATTATCATCATTTTGCAAATCTCCCCCATGATTAGCAAGCATCAAAGGTAACTCGTTGAGTAGGTCTTGGATTTGAATTTGATGGAATAAAAAGTAGTAGACTCTACTTTCTCTTTTCTGTTCAAAGTCTTCAATGGTTTGATCTTCAAAGAAGATAACATCTCCCGCTTCTCACAATTTTCTTCTCCTTTGGATCCCACAACCTATAGCCAAACTCATCATCTTCGAGCCCAAGAAAATACACTTTGCTTTTGTCTTCGTCTGTCGAGCTTAGACCTTTCATCTCGAGGAACATGTACAAAATGCTCGCACTCCAAACACTCTCAAGTGTGCATAAGAAACATCCTTTCCTTTCCAAACTATATTTGGAACATCAAATTCAAGAGGGAACTGATGGAGAAAGGTTGATCATGGCAACTGCAGTCTTCATTGCCTCACCCCCAAAAGGACTTAGGCGAGCTTTGCATGAGAGAGCATACATCTAATTCTTTCAACAATGGTTCTGTTCATTCTCTCAGCCACTCCATTCTCGCTGTGGAGTCTTAGGAGCTGTCTTCTCCAACTTGATACCATGTTCCCTGCAGTACTTCTCAAAAGGACCTCTGTATTCACCACCATTATCAGCTCGAACACATTTCAGCTTTTTACCAGTTTCTCTTTCAACTCTGGCATGGAAATCCTTAAAGACATCAAGCACCTGATCTTTGGATTTCAAACAAGTGGCCCAAATTTTCCTGGAGTGATCATCAATAAAACTAACAAAGTACAATGCACCTCCAAGAGACTTATCAATCATAGAGCAAACATCAGTATAAACTAAATCAAGAATATGTGATCTTCTATGCGAAGGTGATCTTTGAAATGCAACTCTATGCTGTTTACCAACTAAACAATGAGTGCATGTGTTCAAGTTCATACCTTTTAAAGGAAGGTAGTTCTTCTTGGCAAGGATGCCAAGACCTTTCTCACTTAAATGTCCAAGCCGCTTATGCCATAAATCAGTAGAGCAATCTTCAATTGCATTCACCTCCCCTTTGATCACCTTGGCTTGTGACATGTAGAGACCCATCTTCTTCCCTTTAGCAACAATTAAAGAATTTTTGGAGAGCTTCCATTTACCATCTCCAAAGTAACTGTGATAGCCTTCTTCATCAAGAGTACCTGTAGAGATCAAATGTAGGCGCATATCGGGTACATGTCTAACATCTTTGAGTATCAACTTGCACCCAGTATTGGTTTCCAACCAAATATCTCCAATGCCCACAACACTAGCCATCCCTTGATTTCCCATCCTAACTTGACCAAAGTCGCTAGCAGTGTAGGATGTGTAAAAATCACGTCGGGGTGTAACATGGTAAGAAGCTGCTGAATCTGCAACCCAGGTGGTATCCTGACATGCAAGGTTAACACAACCATCATCACAAACAATGGCAACATCACCATCAAATACAACTACAGCTATACCATTCTCTTCATTCCTGTCTTCATCTTTTCCCTTCTGATCTCTTTTATACTTTCTACAGTCTTTTTGAATATGCCCAGGCTTGTCACAATAATAGCACTTAAATCCCTTCCTTGACTGAGATCTTCCTCTTGGCTTCCATTTGCCTTTTCTATTACCAGATTCTCTATCTTGTTTGCCGTGAGAGAACCTACTTTGACTTCTCCCTCGACTTTCTGTAACAAGTGCATGAGACTCGGAAGTGCTTGTCCCTTTCCTCCTCTTCTCTTCATTGAGGATATAATCCTTCACTGTTTTCAAAGTGATCTCTCCATTCGGAGTAGAATTGCTAAGTGACACCACCAAAGTCTCCCAACTATCCGGCAATGAACTCAATAGGATTAGTGCTTGCATCTCATCGGCTAACTCTAGATTCATCAATGACAGCTGATTCAAAAAACCTTGGAATTCATTTATATGCACTGAAGCATCTTCACCATCTCTATATTACTTCAAATTCACAAGGTCTCTAATTACAAAAACCTTGTTTTGTGCACTCTCTTTGGCAAATGTTTCTTCCAACATCTTCCACACTTTATAGCAGTCATGTTCTTGAGAAATATGATTAATAGACTTAGAGGATACCCATTTTCTAACATTAGCGGTAGCCTTTCTATTAATCCCCTTCCATTTTGCATCATCCATTTCATTAGGCTTTACCCCTTTACATTCAATCGGTAAAGCCAAATCATTGCAATATAAGTGATCTTCCATCATTGTTTTCCATAGAAAATAATTTGAGGAATTGAGCTTTATCATGCCCGAATCTTCCTTTTCCATTTTAACTGCACAAGATATTCAATCTACACAACCAGGCTCTGATACCACTTATTGGGAAAAGTACTCAATAATAGGGAACCAATTTAGCGGATAACCAATCAAGTCCCAAACCTTTTTCCCTCTTTGTGCAATCAAATTATAGGATCAAACAATCAACAATATAATGCAAATAACCAAACACATCGACACCAAGATTTTTACGTGGAAAACCCAATGCGGGAAAAAACCACGGGACCGTAGGCCACTTAAAACTTCCACTATCACAAATAATGGGTTCACAATATTCTTCCTTAGATTCAACTAAGGGCTACAACATATATCATCAAGAACAATCTATTCTTGGAATACAATAAGATTAAAAAGAACAAAGTTTGAGAAAAGGCTCACAATACTGACAGCCCCGTTTTCTGTCAAAACGGCAAACTTCCACAACTCCAATCTTCGATCCAACCGTTCATAATGAAGATTAATATGTCTAGAAGCCTCTGTCCAAATCTCAGCTCGATCCAACGGTTAACGAACTGGCAATCAAAGAAAGAAGATACACTGTTCAGCAGCCACCACTTTCTCTTTTCTCCCTCTCTTTTCTTCTTTTGTCTCTTGTTAAGTATAAAACCCTAATACCACATTTTAAGTGATGTGGCAGCCCCCCTTTTTATTTTAAATGGTG